>JAAAKQ030009695.1:0-18419 GCA_010016005.3 Zanna intricata | reverse complement strand
AGACGTGGTACGGGGTTTTCATTGTCATTTTTGGATTAAGAAATAAAAATTACATAGGAATAAGTATAAGTAATTCACGTTACAGAAAAAAGATTTTTTTTGTAGACCAGTGTAATCAGTAACCACGCGCGGCAAACTACAATTAAATTAAATCATTTTGTTTTAGTTTTTTAAGAGTATGAAACTGTCATTTTGTCACAAACAATAAAAGTCACTAATATCTTAGATTAAATTTCAAAGACAATAAACAAATAATAAAATTAGTTCAGTTTTCGTCATCTGATTGTGAGAAATCCGTAGTGCTGTCAGTGTTAATAAATATAATGAAAGGCTCAATTTTGTTTTCCATTATAATATGCAATTCCCAATAATTTGGTTAAATAGTATCCGTTACATGTTTTACACAATTATTCCATTTCTGCTGGCCTATTTTACAGAAGACTTTTAATTATAAATTTTTAACATCAGATATTTTAAAAGCAGTATTTTCTGACGCTACATAATTTTTTAATTGTTCCCGAATTAACTCAATCGGGTTGATTATATAGGGATAGGGAGGTCGAAGGGTAAAAATCAAAGCACGGTTTTATCAATGGATCTTGCTAACCATCCATTTTAAACACGTTTGCAATAATTAGACCTTAAGTTCATCCTCTTCAAAAATCACTCCTTTTGAATTAAGCCATACTTCGATATTCTTTTTCGAAGACTCGGCTAGAATTCTTTTCTTTTCACATGAATGATAACAGGTTTTGTGTAAGACAAAAACCGAATTATTTTCCTTAGAAGTTAACACATCACTAAACCATTTCTCAATACATAAAATTCGTGTATTTTTTTACAAATCCCATTTTTATCGAAATCATTAACTTTTTCTTCTATCAACCTGCGGGATATTTAGATTTATACTTGTATCACGTTGTACACTGAAGCAGCACAACTTCCACTTATGTTAGGAGTTTATTAAAAAAAAACACCGTTTCATTACTCTATAATTCGCTTTTGTAAGCATTTAAAATGATGTGTTTTCTGCACAACTTAAGGGCTTTTTTTCGCGGCCTTTTTTACGGAGGGAATATCAATACTCGTGCACCATTTTCAGATGAATCGGTATCAGACATGGTGTCAAAATAATAGTATAACTCAAGTCGTGTAGATACCAGTCTAGGAATACACTACAATCACATTATAGTAAATTTTAAAAAAAATTTCATTGTATTAACTTAAAAACACATTATAGTAAATAAATAAATATCAAAGTTGATCGTATGAAAATATAAAGTGTTTTAACAGAACTGAGAATACATAAAGTTAAATAAACTTTTGATTACATTGACTACTTTATAATAAATTATATGGTGACGGTGATATACTCGTACGTATAATGATTATAGTGTTACAGATATGAGCACGTTGTGATTCAGCATTGATATTAGGAACGTGACTCGGCAGAATCATGACGAACTCACTAACACAAACCGAAACATTTGTTTATTCTTCACTGTATAAGCTACCTGAATAAAATATATACAGTAATAACACGTAATAATCATGGCAAACGCGTAAACATGTAATAAAAAAATGAAGCTAAGAAAGGTAAATAGTACTCAACATAGAAATTATAGTATTCCTAGCAGAAAATATAATAAAATTATTATTTTAATACAACCGCAAAATTAGTCATATACCGATAATTTAATCGAACGTTTATCAGTGGTATGTCTTCTTGTGTTTTATTAAAACCCTAATCTTTTTTCATATGATCAACTTTTGTTCTCGTGATCAGTTATTTATTTATTTACTTTAATGTTTTTTAAAGTTAATATAATTTTTTTTTAGGTTTATTGAAACGTTAGTAATGTATTCCAATATTTTTGTATCTGATTTAAGTAATACTACCAATTATTTTCATATTTATCTGATACAGACTCACGTTCATTGATATAGTGCATGTTTGTGTTTTTCTTTTCCGAAAAAAAGCCCTTAGTCGTAAGAAAAAACACATCACTTTAAATTCGTAAAGCGAATTATAGAATAATCCAACGACATTGATTTCGGATATCTTTAATAAAACTGTCAACTTAAGTGGAAATTGTGCTGCTTCAGTGCACAGTTAATTCGCGAGTACAAATTTACTAATAAATAATTGTCTCCGTGGTTACTAAATATTACCGTAAGGTAGTTTCTTTTATATGCATCAGATTTTACAGGAGATGCTTGTGAATCGGCCGCCTGAACACTCGTACGCGCAGTCTGTTCTATTTAACTGAATTAGGTAAAGATTATGTGATAACCGAATTATTATTAGCAGTAGTAATAGTATTGGCAATAGCTTTTACTTATAATTTGTAAATCATCCTTGTCTCACTAAAACAACAGCTCTTTTATTAATTTTTCAAAATATTTTTTTTTAAATAGTAAAGTAATATCTTGTTAAATAATAATATTTCATACCTATATAAGAATGTTCCGTCAACTTGTTATCAGAACATTTCATCAAAAATTTTCTCCCAAGCAACAAACACGAATGATTTAAAAATGAAAAGGAAATATTTATTATTTACAATCCAGTCAACATGACTAATAAAGTTTAGTTTAGTTTCGTTTTATGTAAGCCTCTCTCTTTTTTTCTGTTTAGCTTCCGGAATTACTGTAAGGTATTACTGCTGAGGATGAATGAGGATGATATATATGAATGTCAAAGAAGTTTAGCCTTGAACAGTCTCAGGTAGACCATTCCTATACGGGTTGGATACTAGATCGTGGATACCGCTGTTCTTTGGTGGTTGAATTATTCACCACACTTCTCAGAAGTGGTCGACCCGAGATTGTACAAGACTACACTTCATTCACATCATCCTCATTCATTCTCTGAAGTAATACCTTACGGTAGTTCCGGAGGCTAAACAGATAAAGAGAGGGAGGTAGACCATACCTCAGATGCGTGGTTAACTGAAACCCAACCACCAAAGAATACCTGTATGCACAATCTAGATATTCAAATCCGTATAAAAGTAACTCCTTTTACTGGTATTTGAACCTTAGAACTCTTGACTTTGAAATAAGCTGATTTGCGATGAAGAGTTATCCACCCAGCCGGTGGGCTGATTGATGTAAGCCTAAATAACCTATGTAACCTATGTTTAACCCACGTAATATTCATCACGTCATATGATTAAATCTGTGCTATTCTATGAACAAATTGGCTATTTATAATTAACTGACTTCCTGTTAATACTATACGCATTACCGGTTAGATAAAACTTTATAATAACAGCCTTTTAAAGCATTCAGATACTTAAACAGTTTCATATATTTCATTACAGTTATTCTACAATTTATCCAGTAAAACAGAGGGAATATTCTTGCAAAACCCATAGGATATTCTATCTTCATCCGGTGCCTTATTGTTTTTGCTTCTTTTTATTATACTGAGAAAGTCTGTTAATTGAAAGGAAGCATATAAGACTCATCAAGGAATAAAGGTTCACCATAAATTATTCTACAAGTACCAGTATTTGGATTTCAAAGCTTACTAAAATACTGCATCCACTCCCGACCTGCAATATCATTCGCTAAAAGAAATATTTCCCGTTTAAAATAGCGGGCCAACTTCCAAAACTATCCAGAGTCATTCACTTCTCTGAATTTAGCTGTACTGTCGTCACAAAACTTTTTTTTCTTTTTTCCGCACATTTCTAGCTAATATTTATTACAGTTTTTGTATTCGTTCTTGAAAGTTCTGAATTAGTCCTTTTATACATTCGAAGAAATCTAAACATTCTTTTTCGTGATTTTTGGCACTTCATATCAAACCATTCCCGTTTATGATTTTTCACATTTTTAGATTTTAGATTTTCTCTATTATTTATTAATATATCTATTGATAATTTTGAATCATATGCTGGTTTTCCAGATGAAATACTTTCTCTAACTTGATTTTTTACTTTGTTTTGGAACGCTTTTTCGTTTTCCATTCTCCACATTAATTTTGGAAGAATTGACGGTACGTTATCCAGAATCATTATTGATGATCGACATTTTACAGTTATTGACAAATGATCTGAGAAATATTCCTCCTTTATATAGTTCAATATTCGCCACCACGAGATCAATTACTGAGACACCTAGCATCCAATAAATGTAATTTCCCACTGGTATCTTCTATAAAACATCCATTTAAAATATTAAACTGAAATCTTCAACATTTTTAACTGCTTCTTATCAATTCTATTTAAAATCTCGTCTTTTGAATTTGTAGACGGCATCAGATTCTCAAAATTCTCTAATATATCTTCCAGAATTACTTGTTCCGAACCCAGTCAACTATTAAAATCCCTGCGCAATAGAAACTGCTCATTTTTATACTGTGAAAGATGTACAGATTTTCAAAGTCCGGGGACCATGTATTACAATTTAAATAGACAGGTACAACATGCACACTGTAGGAGAAAAAAGTCATTTTTATAACATAGAAATTAACCAATTTAACAATGTTTAAACTGTTTACATATATTTTATCCTTTTTAATTCCAAACACAGCGGCCACTTGCTCTGCCAAAGTTGGATGTTTTAATTGTAGGAATACACAAAACATTAATTATCTAACCTATTCTTTAACATTATCAAATTTTCATCATCCAAGATAAATTTCAAACAAAAGGAAAAGAAATTATAAACTCTGAATTATTAATTTGACATTTAATCCACATGCATATTTTGTACGCTACGATATATACAGATTCAGGTAACTCCAACTCCCTTTACTTTTACTTGCTTGATGATCCTGAACCAGTTCTTGGATAAAACTTTCAGTCACCACTGCCGGCACTACTTCTTTTGAGCTCTTACTAATTCGTTTTCTTTTTTCGTTTTTTCTCCTTCGTGAATATTCATATTCTCTCTTTCATCCGTACTTTCTGTACCCGAATTAATTTTTCGTAACATTGAAAATCGCCATTAACCAATAATTCATCCCGACGCAATTTTGAATCCTGACCAGCGGAGCGCAAACTTTTTCCAATTTCTAACAGTCTTTTTTTCTTCGTGTTTCGAAGTTGTAGTCTTCATTCATGTAGATTCTGCTCCTCTTCAATTTGAAACTACGCCGCAAATCTTATTCTTAGTAGGATAACAATTTATATTACAATATTTAAAATTAATTTTTTTAAAGTAAGCATTTTTAATGAGTATTAAAAATTGTATGTAGAAAGATGTATGGCGGAGAATAATAAGATTCAATAAACTATCTTGTAAAGAGAATAATTATAGCACATTCTTTTATATGAAATGGAGGTCCAAAAAATATTGAGGATATTATACTGTACCCTCAAAAAGGATTATAGATATTCAAAAAGTAGTATAGAAACCTTACATCCGGTGCCAGTCAATACCTTAAAAAGTGGCCCTGTATGTGTATAACCTATTCGATACATTAAAGAACGATTATTGCAACATTTAAAACTGGCCCCGTATGTGTATAACTTATTCAATACATTAAAATGTAGCCAACCCTGTGTGTGTAACTTATTCCATACATTAATGCATCTCTTACTAAGGTTGTTTTACTACGTTGCCGGTTAACGGCGAGTAAGCCACTACATTTTCATATATTAATAACAATACGCGATTGTATTTGGTTTAAAATTCTCTTCAACTTTAATATTAATTTTCAAATCGATAACGCCCATTTTTATCAATTCATCCTGTCGTGAACAATCAAACATGTACAAGGAATATTTTATTCTATAATCTGAAAAAGTATATGGTGAATCGGTCAATTTATAATAAAACTGTTTAAACTCGACAAACATTATGTACATCAACACTCGATTGCCCTCTAAATCCTCGTACGGATAGCAGTTTGAATTTATAAATATTTTTATATTTTTAACGTTGCACGAATCAAATTCTTGGCGTTTTTTGTATCTTTATTTAATCTATCGGTTTGAAACCCTACAATAACGTATCCAGGTTTGTCCAATTGTGATGACGTTTTTACATTCCAAATCATAGATTTTGTCTGCGGGACTGTTGGATTCTGATGAATTTCCCAACTTCTAAACGGTATACGCAATTCGTCATTTTTTTCTCTCAATTTGGCTAATTCCAACTGATATTGACTCGACACCTCCATGCAACATCCGTTATCTCTAGTCTAGATTTATGATCTGAAACTGTGGCCAGTATAGCATTTACATCATCACTAGTGAGTTTCAATAATAATTCTTGCCTGTTGTTTATAATTATTTTCTTATAATCTTCGGCAAAACCCAACATTGAAAGGTCGCCCGGAACAATATACTCGTCCGGTTAATTTATTCTTATTATAATCTTGTCACCCGTTTTAAAGTTGTTTTCAAATGGGGTGTGTTTATGTATTTGTTTATATGTTAACGATTCGTCAGTAGACGCGACTTTTTTAACATTTAAATAATTCATCTCTATATAAGAAAAATTATTTTTCATTTCAACAACCTATTGGTGCTTTTTAATTTTCCACCAACAATTTTGAATCCTAGAGATTTTAATTTCTTAATGCTTTCCTCTGTTATTTTATATGTTTTTTTTTGACATAATCATCGCTTATATATGGCATTTCTAATAAAAAGAAAAAAAATTAAATTACAACATTTACATTCTCTCAATACCAACGACATGCTTACTTGTTCGCTATGTAAATTTAACAACTGATCGTTTTCATCAGTCAATTTTATTATCTAGTTGATAATTTCTTTTTCATCTACCGGTACAAATGTAATATAAAATGGACATTCTTCAATCATTTCACCTGGATCGACACTCAGTGGCAAATCATACAAAATGCTATCCTGTTTCTCGTTTTTATATCCGCCCGACATGATGTTGCATTTTACGCGTATTACATTTACAGGCGCGATATTTATTATTCGTTCTGAAAGGTTTGTTTGATTTGGTTTGAGAATTCTCGCCCCATAACCCAAAAGACTGTCAATATTTTAATCTGCATCTGAAAAATCTATCCACACGGTGGTTTTAATTTCACACTGTAACATATTGCTATTTGCCTTTAATATGATTGATTGTTTAATTTTCTTCATTTCATTTTGTATATATTCACCAACATCTTCAATTTCATAACTACCCGTAGGTATTGTTATGTAATTTTTCTTTGTAAATTCATAATTGTTATTTTCATCTTATTTAACGTCCTTGTCAAACGCAAAACACAATTTATTATTTTTGTTTTCTTCAACATTTGGAATAGTGTTGGCCATCATCAACCATTTTAAGCCCAATTCATATTGGCCCTTTGAAAGATCTATTGGAGAAAAAAATGTTTTTTTAATCAACGAATCCTTCCGTCGATCGACAATAAACACGACATGTCTAAAATAAGAAAAATTAAAATTAAAAATATACAATTTATTCGGATAAAAATTCCAAACACAATCGACCGCAAATTACATCATCATCGGCTTGATATCTGTTGTAATTGTACGTTACATTAGATTTTCCAAAATAATTCATCAACTCTGGAGGTGGGTGTACATTTCCTATTCCATCAAGATAGTCTACATTTTTATCGACTTTTCTAAAGCAAACCTAATGTGTACCATTACCCATTGAACTGTCCAAATTGATTATAGTACATTCATTTTTTCCAATCTTTTTCCGTAAAGCGTCCAACATAAAAACACCTCTGAAATGTGGAATTTTCAACTTTCTCGTATACTCTACCAATTCGTCGTCATATAAAGCACGCCTCGGTATTGAATCGATTATTTTTTTTTTACTCTACCATCACTTTTCTTTAATTTTAATCGACTCCCGAATTTAGATTTTAATTTCATCGCATTTGTTACAGCATAAGCGGCCGCTCTTTCAGTCAACCTACTATCCGGAGCAATAACACCTTCCCAAGCTCGTTCGGCAAGTGCTTTGTCAGCTTCTGCTCTGTTTTTGGTGTCTGAATATTTCAAATAGACAATATCGTGCATTTTACAGGCATCATCCAATTTATTAACGCCTTTATCTCCACGTTTCACTCTTTTATCCAATTTCGTATCAGGACCGCAAATATTGTAATCTGATAAATGCGCTTCAACTGGTAATAAATCTACAGCTTCATTCACCAAAGAACCTACAATAAATACCACGACCTTTTTTCTTAGGCATTGTCTTGGTCTTTTTATCTGTCTGCTCTTTTTTCTTCATGTCTATATATAAAAAAATTTAATTTCAATTTAAATAAACTATTGATATTTAGTCATTTAATTTTCTACAATGGATTTGTAATAATCCATAAATTCTATATATCCATAAATTCTGTAATGCAACCGTTTAATTCATCGTCTATATACTTGTCAATATTTTCTTTAAGAGGTTTGAGGGAATCTTTCATAAAGTCAACAGTTTCATGTGCAAGTTTCACTTTTTCATCTTCTATATACTTTTTAATGTTTACATCTACATTTATCATTTCTTCATTTAATCGTTCTAATTCTACAAACTTTTCATCGAGACTGTTTGTGTAATCCTCAAACATAAGTTTACATCGTTTAAAAGTCAACGCGTTCTTTTCATCGATAGGATCGGATACATTACACAATCTATGATGCTTTACGTCAAAATTTCCTTTTACTGTGAGTGAAAAACCTCGTTCTCCACGTCGACGACCTTTACCTAATTTTATTCGCGACATTTCTCTATATAAAAAGTAAAAAATAAATATTCAAAAACCTATTCAAATTCAACATCTTTCAATTCATTAATTATGATTTCATTTGAAACGCTCTTGTTTCCAGCGTCATATTCCCCCACAAGTGTACACAATCTATCAATCAACTTGTTTGGATCATCCCAACATAAATAGACTGGATTGTAATTGAATTGTTCGTGCAAAAACCCTGAACCACTAAAAGACGTGGATGGTGTTTTATATGTCGAGATTGATTTAACGGGTCTTTTTAAAGGGAATAGCTTTCTAATCACTTCGTTATATTTGAAATATTTATTCGGTTTTACTGTATCTGCATCGTATCGCATCATCAAGTGGACACCAGTACGTTTTAACATTTCACCATAAGTTTGCATATCTACCGTGTAAACTTTTATAAGGTCTGGATTTTTAAAAATTAACAATTCTATAATGCCCGGCGTGGCTGAATAAACGGAATCCCCCAAATGAATTTTGTCACCGACAGATTCAACCGTTGTGTCGCCCAGTGTGGTAGTATTTATATTTTTATCATATTTTACACCGTACACACGATCCAAATCAGATTTTGGACCTCTTTTCAATATTTATAAATATGGTGGCGTTATGTTAGATATATTGTCATTCAATATAGGTGTATACTTTGTATATTTAATGGGTTCTTCGTCAGAGGGTAGTGGCATAGTTGTTTGTTCAGATAACATATTTGAATAACCTACTTCACCAAAACTCTGTTCACATCTATCTTGGTGTTCTTTTAAATGACTGTCAAGCTATCACCCAATTCGCGACCTATTCTATCTATATCAGTTTCATCATCATCATCTGAAATTTCCAACAAACTCTGTTCACATCTAGCTTGGTGTCTTTCTAAATGAGTCAACAATCTATCGCCCAATTCACGCCTTACTCTGTCAACATCAATTTCTCCATCAGTATGAGGAGGAGGTTTTAATTTTTCTTTAATTTCATTTATAGGATCTATTATCGGTTTGAAACGTTTACAAATAAAGCTTCTTCTTCAGCCAAATCACTCATAAAGTCTAGATGTTTACCTTTAAAAGCTTTATAAAGCTTGTCAATTTCAATCATTTGTTTCTCCTTTTTCATTGCTCTATAAAGAAAAAATAAAACTGAAACGATCATTTTATTAGCGTTATACGTTACGTTAATTCGATGAATTTATCGATATTGTTTCTATATCGGCCGTTATTAAATATTGTGGCATATTTTGGTGGTACATTGTTCATACATTACTTCGGTGGTGGAATTTAATGTTGCAATAATCGTTCTTTAATGTATCGAATAAGTTACGCACGTTCACGGTCTTTAATGTATTTAAGATGTATTTAGCTTTTAATGTATTGACTGGGCATGAATATGAGGTTTTTATACTTACCTCTTGGACTAACTACATATGTAATGTTTAGCCCTTCGGAAGGTCCGATGGGTCAAAATTTCTGAATAATAATGGATTAATTCTTTTAAAAAGTGAGTATCTCGAAAAAGGCTTAACCTTTCAAAATTGTACCTGCAACTTTTTTAACCTATAGCCACTAGTTTCATCCGCTTAGGACGCATAGTTCTCGAGATACGCCTTTTTCTCAACATTTTTGAAAGCCACTAGTTTCATCCGCTTAGGACGCATAGTTCTCGAGATACGCCCTTTTCTCAACATTTTTTGAAATTATAAATGAAAATGTGTTTTTACCACTCGGTTAACAGTTTTAATCACTTTTAAAATCAAACATCATCATCCCGCTTTTTCTGAAAGTAATGATGACCGATCGAGTTTAAAATTTTATAACTGCCATATTTCTATTGCCAAAGTGTTGAAAAACAGCATAAAACAAACATCCCTTGTACATGATTGATTGTTCACGAAAGGATGAATCGATAAAAATGGGCGTTATTGATTTGAAAGTAAGTATTGAAGTCGAAGAGAATTTTAAACCAAATAAAATAGCGTATTGTTTATTAATATATGAAAATGTAGTGGCTTACTCGCCGTTAACCGGCAAAGTAATTAAACAACCTTAAGAGATTCATTAATGTATCGCAGATTCAAGGCCATTTTTTTATGTTCTTTAAAGTATCGAATAAGTTACACACATACGGAGCCAGTTTTTAATGTATCGAATAAGTTACACACATACGGGGCCAGTTATTAATGTTGCAATAATCGTTCTTTAATGTATTGAATAAGTTACATACATACGGGGCCACTTTTTAATGTATTGACTGGCCCTGGATGTAAGGTTTCTATACTACTTGAAAACATTTTTGAAAGTATATGTTTGGAGCGTAGCTTTATATGGAAGTGAAACTTGGAAAATCGGACTATCTGAGAAGAAAATATTTGAAGTTTTTGAAATGTGGTGTTACAGGAGAATGTTAAAAATCAGATTGGTGGATAAAGTGACAAATGAATAGATGTTTTTGCAAATCAATGAAAAAAGAAACATTTGGAAAAATATAGTTAAAAGAAGAGACAGACTTAGAGGCCACATATTAAGACATTATGGAATAGTCGCTTTGATAATGGAAAGCAGATAGATGGGAAAAATTGTGCAGGCCGGCAATGTTTGGAATATGTAAAACAATTTGGGATATAGGATGTAGGAGGTTTACCGAAATGAAACGACTGGCACTAGATAGCGAATCTTGGAGAGCTGAGTCAAACCAGTCAAATAACTGAAGACAAAAAAATACTGTATATTAAAAAGTACTCTTTTTAACTTATAAAAGATGTTACAGAATATAATAATATATCCTATGATTACCTAAACTAGAATAGAAAGATTTAATAAAAATGTTTCAAAAAGTCCTTCAAGAAGTTTTAAAATTATAAATTTGATAAATTTTTTCTATTTCAACTGACTCAAGTTTTTTTTTTCAACCACACTTCACTCACTACCACAGTTTATAAAATCCTAATAAATCTGATAAGCAATTAAAATACTTCTTAAAATATTTAAATATTTAGAAATCTTTTTACTTATTACTTTCTATAGATAAGAAGTTACAAGGTACTGTTAGTCTGTGGTGCTTTTTGTCAGATAATTTTTTTTTGTTTAAATAGATCAAAAGTTTCTGATTTTTAACTGCTACATTTCGTAATATCGTAGAAAAATTATCATACCTGTAGAAATTGTGGGAATTTCTATAATTACTGTATTTCATGTGATTATCTGCGTACAGTTTTTTCGTTTTTGAGTTTCAGAAATTCATATCCAGAACTTTTTCTAATAATATTTAGAAATATTCGCTAAATTTGTCTCATGAATGTCTCCTCGCCTTTCTAGTATAGTCAGTTAGAACCAATTCTACAGAAAATTTTCATCTGAAAATGACTGACATTATCAAAATGCACATTCTAAAGAATTATGCAAAGTATTAAAGAATTGCTCTTCGCATTATCAGGAATCATACTTTGATCCAAACACTATCACATTGTTTTAAGACGTCAACATTTATTGATAAAATAATCACTTGTTATATAAACAATTTATATAACAAAGTATCTCTGAAGAAAATGGAAATTGATTTGTCACGATATCCCGCACTCTCCAAAGAATAAAAAAAAATTAATATGATCCTTGTATATTAAATTCTTACAATATTATATAATTAAATCTTCTTTTTTTTTTTCATCTATGTTCCCCCCTTGGAGCGGACCAGCAATTAAGTATTAATTTAGCTCCAAGAGGTCGCATAATTAAATTAATTCAAATATGCCAGTTTGGTACTGCCATTTCAACCACCAGTTAGTCTACTCTCTGTTTATCTGTTTAACCTCCGGAACTACCGTAAGGTATTACTTCAAAGGATGAATGAGGATTATGTGTATGAATGTGGCTGAAGTGTAGTCTTGTACAATCTCAGGTCGACCACTCCTGAGAAGTGTAGTTAATTGAAACCCAACCACCAAAGAACACCGGTATCCATGATCTAGTATTCAAATCCACTCTCGACTTCGAAATACGTAAATACTGTATTATTATTTTATTTAAAAAAATAAATAAATAAAAAAAACGATAAAAGGAATATTAAACAATTTCGTTTTCGTTTGTTTTTTTAATATAAAAAACAAACCATTTAAAGTATTTTCTAATTTATATATATATGTATATAATTATTATTTTATATTAAGTAAAAATGTATAATGTAAGTATTCATATAGCAGTCTTCCTTACATTAGATTACTTCGATACTTCATTATAATAGTAGTTCCTCTAATTAGATTTACTCATCAACAAAAAAGAATTTCTAAATGGAAATAGTGTAATCTTTTTAACAACGAAAAGAATATATAATATTGTGAATCAATTAAAAATGGATTAATATTAAACATGAAATAATAAGATAAAAAGAAATATATCATCGTTTAAAATTGGGGAAGGAGAGATTTTTATTTGCTTTTCAAATGACTACAAACCAACCCCCCCTCAACCATTTTTCTTTATACCATCAAATCAATCCCGACGATACTACACAAGGTAAGGTGATCATTAATTCTTGGTTTTAATGACTATGTCATTCTTTCTACCTCACTTCCTCACGCTCTCTCACTCACTCTCTCTCTCTTTCCCTCTTTCTCTATCTGTCTACTTTCTTTTCTTTTATTTCTTTTTAATTTTATTCCTTCAAACACCCTACGAAATTTGCAAAAAGAAAAGTAAGGAAAGAGAGACGAGGATATTTTTCATTTGATTATTCAAAGCACCTTTCTATTAAATTAATGTCTTATATATCGATCGTTCATATTCAGAAGTATAAAGGTAAATATATGTATATATATATATATATATTACACGTATAAATGTGTGAAGGTTTGTGCATGTACTTCTGGTAAAAATGTTTTAATTCCCTTCTTTCAGATCTGAGGAAAATCCACTTAAGCCAATTACTTAGAAATTTGCATTTGATGGAATAAATTTTATTCCATTAATGGAGTTAATTTTATAGATGCATGTAATCTACCTATCTATATGTTTAATTTTTTTTTTAAATAGAATTTTGGTATCTGTAAATAAATATAAATTTATTTAGTCCACAAATATTTGCGTTTGTATTATAAATAATGTATGTTAAAAAAGAATACTTAGGTGTGTAAATTGCGATGAAATTCGTTATTATTGTGTTATAATATTCATCATCATCTACTGTAAGCCTTAAACCTTTTGAACTGTTGCGATCTTAAAGTCAATTTTCTTCCCATCTCTTCTTGGGTCGGCCTCTGTGACGCCCGAGGTGGCGTCTCGGCCTTTCATCCGGAGTTCCCGGGTTCGAATCCAAGTCAGGCATGGCATTTTTCACACTCGCTACAACTCATTCATCTCATCCTCTGAAGATATACCTTAACAGTGGTTCCGGAGGTTAAACAAAACAAAAATAAAATCTCTTCTCGGGTCTTCCAATATTCCTGTATCCCACCGGACCGTACTGCAGTATATTCCTGGGAAAACGAAAATTATCCATTCGATCTACATGTAGCTTTCAATTATTTCTATATTCAGTAATTTTATAGTTCAAATATTGAGCTTGTCGCTTCGTCATTTTGTACTCTATCCCTTCAGGTAATTCCTATAACAGATCTGAGAAAAGGCCTTTCAATAGCCTGTAATTGGCTTTTATCAGCTGAGGTCAAAACCCATGTTTCACTACCATACAGACCCACCGGATCAGCTATGCTTTCATAAAGTTTCATCATTGTTATCATTCTTCACCCTGCCATGCAATGTTCTCATAATAGTACAACACATTTTATTATGGTTTTTTACATCCATTTTAATGTTTTATATCCGTTTCCAAAAAGGTGATATATTAAAACCCAGAAATTTAAATTCATTCACTTGGTCAATGATTTTATCCTCCATTACTAATTTACATCGCAGCGGATTTAATCCAGAAAAGGTCATGAAAACCGTTTTACCCGGCAAGATATTAAAATTATATTCTTTGACTATCTTATTCAATTCAAACAAAGCACGCTGTCGATAATCTTCTCTGTTAGGTATAATAACTTGATCATCGACAAACAAAAGCGACATTAGAAAATTTTCTGATAAATATCATTACCAATTTTTAAAATTCTTAATATATTTTTCCATCTTTCGCCCATGTTTACCTTCTTCTTATATTCAACTTTTCCATTTCGCAATTTAACCACTACTCTTGTATGTGTGGACCGGCTTCCAAAACTTAACACTGTTTGTTTGCTATTATATACTTGAGTAAAACTCTGTCATAACCTGGTTTTAAAATGAATTGCTTATAGAAATAAATATTTGTTTAAATCATGAAGTAAACATAAAACTTTATTTGTAAAAATGTATTATGAAATTTAGAATGAAGATCTCATATTAGCTTTTACACATATTTTATTAGCAGACTGTAATAATGTATCGTACTATTTTTGGAAACGGATTTTGATCCATTATTCAGAATTACCCTCTCAAATAAACAGTTTTCAAACTAAAAAGCTATTTGATAAAATAAATAGTTTTTAGAACATTTATTAAATGTAAAATATGTTTTTATTGGATAATAAAAATAATAATAATACACGATCTAAAGCACAGACAATTATAAGTCGGTAAGTTAAAAGTGAAGAAGAATTCTAAAAAAAAATCGGGTGGGCTGTTCGGGGCGCACGGTCGTTGGTTTAAGGTGAAAAGTTAGAGACATTTGGATGAAATTCCTCCAAGCTACAGACTGAGCAGATTTTCTGTAGAGTTAAATAGGAGAGCCACTATCGTATTTTTTTAACAAAACTGAAAGTCTTCGATGGAGAATTTTAGTTTTTTCTTTTGACCAACTTTACAGATAAATTGGTCGGTCTGTATGTCAGGAGTATTGAACTGAAGTAAAAATAAGACATTGACTGCATACTAAATTTAATTTCAACATAAAACAGCCACTAAATTGGTTCCTGATATTTATTTCAAGTAATATTCAATGACAATTTTGTTTAACATTGGTCTGTGATATGAGAATGAGACATAAGGCATAATATCAACATCAATGTGCCTGGGGAACGTACAATCGATAGTGGTGTTGCCAGTGTTGTTGGTTCTGTAGGCACGTAGTTGAGGCCGAATTCATTCTTTATGAAATCACCGTAGAGAAAACGCCACAGAGAACGACAAAGATGTTGAAGGAAAAGTCGTCGTCTATCCACTTCGGTTGTTGCTGCATCACATTGTTCACATCGAAGGATAAGTTGATCACCTGGCTGACTAACCTGGCTAATAATGACCTTCGTAGCGTAGGCTACGAATCTGCATGAAGGGTAAGCTCTACAAAATCAACAGAACACTGATCGGAAGAAGCGGTGGCAGACCGCTTCGCGAGATATTAAAATCTGTTTGAGCGATAGCGTCGGAATTTTATTCGCATCTATCGACTTGCTACAGAACTACATAAACGAAATGCCACTACAATTTTACTGTGGAATTTAGTCTGAAAAAGAGGAATGTTGCGAGCTTCCGCCTGCTTTAAATCTCTGCCGAACCAAAGTCGATCGCAAACGCTGCAAGATATACCAAACGGATTATTTTCAAATACCGTTCTGAAGCGTCAGTAGTCCTGCAAGTCGACTGATTTTGATATCCATCAGCCCAAGACAATCTTAATACACGTCTTCGACAGATCTATGGGTGTTATCTTCACTCGTTATGTTCATTAGTTCGGGTACAGCAGTAGTAGAGATGCTCGCTCCGTCGACGTCGTTCACTGAGCGCACCGTTCCAGCTTAGCAACGCTAACCAAAATAGTCTCACTCGCTCGCCACAGGACATTAGGGGTATCTGTGCCTAGCCCATAACCTCCCGTTTTCAACGATACGCGTAATTTATATTTCTATTTTCCGGCTGCCAAAAGCCGGAAAATAAAACCTTTTTTTTAAAAATTGAAGAATTTTTCGTCCTTTAAAAGGAAAATATAAAAAAAAGTAAATCCTTCATCCAAGTTTGCCATAATTTTTTTTCTAACGCAATATAATTAAAATAATCTTAGGCTAACAAATCTTTATTGTTTACAATACATCCATCTTTTTCAGATGTTCTAAAAATAGTTCTTTAATCACAGCAAAAGTAATCTTTCTGTTTCTAATATTCATATATATTATCCTGTAATATTTTTTTATCTTTCCATAACTCTATACAATAACAATAATCACGTTTGAAGCTGTTGAAAGGGGTTGGAAAGGCTTGTATAAGTATTATACGAGTACTTATGTACCTACGAGTAGAAAGGGTAGTTTATATAATAAAAGCGATTTCTTTTCTCAGTTCATAGTTTGATGTTATGTAAGTTACTGAAGCCGTAATAAAGGTTGGATTATAGGTGACTATAAATATCTTCCATGAAAATACAAGGATTAGCTCCCTATAAAGAAACAGATGGGAGGCCTTTTATGATATTTCGCTCTTATGAGTAAGCATATAGGCAATATAGCGTTAGTAACCGTAATTGGATGTCTACAGATGAAATAAATAAATAAAATTGAAATTTTATCTTTACACGCTGTTTGAATTTCTTCTTGATACCGTTACGTTTCATACAAAACTGACGCTCATTATCTCCGTTTTCTTTGTAGGTTCGTTCAGGCATCATAATAACAACAAAATTTATCAAACTCTTGTTTGATTTTAACAAAATTGACTATAATCTCATTTGTGCTTAAACATAATATTTACAGCGTCTCAGTTCCTCTAATGATGAAGAGAGTATTAGGATAAACTAGCTTTTTATTTTTTATACTTAAACAAATTAAAGCCATATATTTTACTCTAATTTTTACAAGAATTAATCTTTTTTTTTCTGATAGAATAATTTCTTTCTATGTATAAATATCTTGGGATGTTTATATAATAATGCTATCAAATAATAACAATAAAAAGAACGAAATTTAATTAATTTTTGTTGAGAATTTCTTTTTTAATTCATCTATCTCCTCGTTTCTTTCTGTACCAAATTTTTTTATTAATTTACGAGTTTAGGGTATGTATGTTTGCAAAATTTGTCAGTAGAAAATATCAAATATAAGTTTAAAAACGTTCCCTAAAAAAAAAAAAAAAAAATATTTAAATAACCAATCAGCCTGCACTAGCTTTGATTTTTGTATATTTTACTCACTACAAGGTTTAAAATTTAATGGAGAGATCATAATAATAATAATAAGGAATTTGATTCACTGGTTTTTTTTTCACTGCAGATTAAATTTAAATATTAAATAAAGTAAAGACTGAAAGACCTTAAATTCCGTTATTTTACTCAAAACTTGATTGTGGATTTTGGATGGATAAGGATTCACTGTATAATTACTGTTTAAATTTTTCGGTTTATTTTCTATTTATAGAAAGTTGATTACTTGTGAATGTTTGGGATTAAAATTAAATCTGAAGATGGTAATGACCAACTGTTGGATAATCATTGCTTATGCCCGAACACCCATTCAGATATTTTGATTAATTTTATAATCAGATTCAACTTTGAATACCTCATCTTTATAAGTGATTGAATAGTTATGATGGATGGTTTTAATGTACCTAATGGTGTTACGTAGTAATTTCTTCAAACGGAAAAAACCGACGATCAAAGTTGCTCCTGTTGCGGGGATTTTGATGATCCCGAGCCTGTTATCTTCCATTGTAGCAGGTTGTAGATGGCTAGCCGGCCTCCGTGGCCGAGTGGTAGCGTCTCGGCCTTTCATCCG
>JAAAKQ030009684.1:3632-18420 GCA_010016005.3 Zanna intricata | reverse complement strand
CACACACACACACACACACACACACACACACACACACACACACACATATATATATAATTTTTTGTTTTTGCGCTGAATATTTTTTTGGTGTAGTTTTTTTAAATAATTGTTATGGTTTTTATGAAGAAGGAGTCCTTTACAACCATCTGGAATTATGTTAAATTGTAATTAATATTTATTTCATTTTTTTACTACTTATTGTTAAGATTCCGATATTACTTTTAAAAAATAAAAAAAAAAACATGATAAACATTACATTGATGTTCAGTTACTTTTATCCTGCTCACAATTATTAAATTTAAATATTTTACTTTAACAATAAAATTTTTCTAATAATTCTATTGATCTTTAAATAAATTTTTAGTAATACCAAGTTCTTGATAACTTTCGAGCATATTCTTCCGTATTCAAGATATTTTTTTATTTTAAGTTTTTACATAGTAAAAAAATGTTAAGTAAGATTATTTTTATTTAATTACCATAAATTTGTCAGTTAAATATAGCCAACCAACTACTATTATTTTTATTTTATTTTCAATTATATAAGATATTTCAATTATTCTTACATATTATGGGCAGTTGTAAAAAAAATAACTTTTTATTATCATGTATAATTTAGTAGTATTAATATATATATATATATATATATATATATATTTTTCCAATAATCAACTTTTTTTCACTTGCCTTTTAAGTTTTATAAAATAGTGTTTGTTCAACTGATTATAGTAGATTAACCATCATATTTCTAGTTAAGCTGATTGATTAGCTTAAGAGTAATAATGTTCAATATACAACCGGTTCCATCGTGAACAAGGTTTATCAAATATAGGCACGTATAACGATGGTTTTGGAATGTTGATATTAAAAAATATTTATCTCGACGAAGAAACTAAAAAAACACCAATTAACCTCCTTACTTTTCATGGAAGATCTGGTATGAGTTGCTAGTTATTCTAGGAAAGTCACTACATTATTGACTGATATCTCCTGTGATATCTGAGAAGTACAATAAAGTTTTTACTTCTGCGGATAAACAGCATATCTGAATTTCTATTGTATTGGTTTAGTGACATGCATTAGTATATTCGGTTTAGTGGAAATTTTAATGTGACTTTCTGACTCTTAAGTTTCTAACAGTAATGCTGAAATGAGATATTTGGTATTGTTGATAATAATTTTGTCATTATCGGGAGTTATCTTTGACTAACCTATAGGCATTATAGTTAAAAGTAACCTATAGGCATTATAGTTATGGTTTAACGACGAAAATAAAAATTATACATATTTATAATTTATTTATTTAATTATAGTAGAACTATAAAAATTACAAGGATAATGTTTTTTACTATCCACAATACTCTTACATTAGTTAAGAAAGAAATCTGTTTTCAATGCTACATAATTGTCTCTTTTTCAACATTATTTTACATTTTTAACTTTAAGTGCTGTGAATGAATCTAAGCGTCGCCATTGTACAAAATATTAGCGGTTAACTGCAATTTTTTCTTGAATAGCACAAACACATATATGTGTGTGCGCGTGCGCTCATTTACTTAAAAAGAAACTAAGAAAAAATCCCAACCAGTCAAATAAACGTCACTTCATTTAAAGAGTTATTATCGTTATTATTTTAAGACAATGATTTATGTTTTAAAGAAAGTTTACTTAAATATACCCATTGAAAACTGTAATTTAAGTAGAATTAAATTAAGGTAGTTTGATCATATTATAAAATACTTGCAAGCCATTCTGTGTGTGCTGAGAAAATACTGTAAATATTATAGTGAACCCTCTCTGAAATTAGCTTACCTATATCTAAAGTTTGTGATATACTTGTCACCATTTATAATATAATGTAATTTAACTTTCCCAAGTGTTACAATGCCAACCAAAGGGAAAGTAAGGATATTAGTCAAAAAATTACTCTTCTCCGAAATTTTTATTTTCCATCGTTTTGAGGTCACTAGAACCTCAAAATAATAAAATCTTGGTTAAAAAATTCTGTGTATATTGGTGTGTGTTTGTTCATGAATATATCCATACATATATTTTTTGTTAACAATAAGCGTGCATGTAAACACTTTTTGTCTAGGATTTTGATTTTGATTTCGGTTTCGGATTAAACATCGTTACATTACAAAAGTATTGGCCGTTAATCACGGCATATGGACATGATCGGCCGTCGGATTCAATTCATATGGCCACTAACAGTTCACTAATTAGGTTACAAAAATGTATGCAAAACATAAATATCAGTTTTTTAAATTCAGTTTAAGACCCCAAAATGGGAAACACTAACTTTTTAAAAATTGAAAAAAAAAGGTGTTTCATAAAACAGCCAAAACACGAGATAAATAAATTACATTAAATTAGCGTAAGTAGAAGTTATATAGATATGACTTTGTTAGAATTAAATTAATAATTCACAGAATAGTAATAATAATATTTGTTCGGAAAAGTCGTATTATACTTTCCACTAATTTAAAAAATTATTTTGTCATAAAAATAACCCGAAATATTGTAATTTTAGATTTAAAAAAATTAATTTCATCCTATTAGATGATAAGATACTTTATCATATCTTTTTACTTTTTTTATATTAAAAAAAATAAAATCTTAAAAAAATTTTCAACTTTACCACTAGCGAAGGGGTTACCATGAAATATTAGGAAATTTCAACAAAATTGGTGCGATTTTCCTAATCAACCATTTTATGCGCTATTGATTAGTTTTTTTTTCTTTTTTATAATACCTGTAAGAAATATGTTTTGATCAACCAAATATTTCTATTCCGAAACGAATTAGGAGACTCAGCTTTGTATGATATCCACATAATCCATTATCACATCGTAGTTTTATTAAGAAAAATCAAGGAAAAGACGTTAGATATGAAAATTAACCAACCGTTTCTATCCTCCAGAAATCATTTTAAGAAACAAATATTCCGACCCTTGAAAAATCTCAAGACCCCCATTTAGACAGCGAGCTTGCATTTTATACAATATCCTCCAAATAAATATTTTAGTAGTGTTTAGTTTCTCCCCCCACAACTGAATAGTTAACATTATTTCTAGTTCATTTACAGTATCGTATTGTGATCTACGTACTGTGATGAGATCTTGCCTACTCATAAGAATCGGATTATTTGTTTCGTAAAGCGGTTTCTGCGAGGATAAATTGTTATTTTTCACATCCAACCCCCACTTTTCCTTATTCCTTCTCAATAAGCCCTTCGATGAGCCTAATGACTTTTGTGTCGTATAAAGCCGAATCTCTTAATTCCGAGAGGAATTAAAGAATCGATAGATATCTCCTCTCGGATATATTTGGTCGATTTCTAGTATATTGTTAAACCATTCAAAATCAATTATGATAAAAAAAAAATTCAATTTTATATTTTATTTAAATTTGTTAGTAGAGCTAGTTTTATTAATTTACTTTAAAAAATTTAAACAGTTTTTAAATTCAGTATAAAAATATTATATACCATTAATTTTCAACACATTAAAAATTATTGTTATTAGGAAAAGAAACTGTTACTAATGTTTAATACCTTAAATCCTTTCACAGAAAAATAACCAGTAGAAAGGCAGAAGTATAAATCTTAAATGAAAAATTAGTGTATCGTTTCTATAAGAATAGTATACTATTGTTTTCTGATAAATAGTGCATTTCAAAAAAAACAATCGCAATATATCGAGATAATCTAGCGGCAAGAATCCAGAATGTCATGTCTAATAAATAATTCATCGATTATAACAGCTTTAATGTTTTACGAATATAATACAAATTTTTATTTTTTATTTTTTTAATTTTTGAATATTATCGAATTATATTAATTTTTACACGACTGCCCAAAAAGGAATGTATTGTTTTTTTTTGGTTTTATGTATGTTTCTTTACCCTTGCAGCTCAACGCCCCAACCAATTTAGATGTATGACCCCACATTGGAATCCTTACATTACGGGGAATTGTCATTGGCTATATAAACATGTATTTTTAATTATAACTAAATGACCAAAAAAATGTATATATACGATTCTAAATCGATTTTATTCTCAGTATCGATTTACTTCTGTCGAAAATAGTTTTAAGATATGGTACGATATTGTATGGCTGAATTACGGTAGTAAAATGTATTAATTTACTTTATAATTGTTGTTATTTATTGTTTATAAACATTTAAAAAAATAATCTTATGATTTTTGACGGGAATTACGTTCGATAACATAAGCGTGTTCTTTTTCTTGTTTTTATTTGTTGATGTTACTTCATCTTATTACAGTCAAATATTAACTAATAATCCATTTCTTTTATAAATAAAATTAAAGAGTAATAATAAATAAATAAAAATACAAACATAAATAAAAATAATCTACGCTTAGAAATAAAATAAACTAAAAAGTCTGTAAATTAATTGACAACTGACTGCTTCAAGCGGGAGAGAGTCGTGGAGGGAGGCCGTGTGCAGCCTTCTGATGCACCACCATTGATCCACAATTTTATAGCTAAATATTAACAAATAATCCATTTCTTTTATTAATAAAATAAAGAGTATTTTCTTTTATTAAAAAGAAAAGTCATTTATTTTATTAATAAATAAAGTTAATAAACAATAATAAGTAAATAAAAATTCAAATATAAAATATAAACAAATATAATCAACGCTTAGAAATTAAATTTAATAATCTGCAAAGTAATTGACAGCAGACTTCTTCTAGCGGGAGAGAGTTATGGATGAAACCGTGTGCAGCCGCCTGGTGCACCACCATTGTGTTCGCTTTGCGCCACAATTTTATTGCTAAATATTAATTAATAATCCTTTTCTTTTATTTAATTTTAATATTTTTTTTTATATTTACACGACTGCCAAATAAGAAGATTTAGGGTATATGTATATAAATTTGTTCCACTGTAGCAGCTCAACGATCGAACCGATTTAGATCAATGATCCCCGTTGGAATCCAATCCTTATGTTTCCGGGAGTACCATAGGTATAAAAAAATATATATATGTAAAAGGAGGGTCATTTGAAAAGTAAAGAACTTTTTTTTTTATTTTGAAATTTTTTTATTATAGCCAAACAAAACGTTTTTTATAACAGACCTGATACTTAAACTATTTTTCTACAAAATCGCCGTTCGAATTTAAACACTTGTACCGTTTCACCAATTTTGCTACGCCTTCTGCATACTCAGTTTCCGCTAAGTTGTTTAACAATTCACTGACACCCTCTTTCAGTTCGTCGTTACTTCCATAGCGGTTCCCGCCCAAAACATCCTTCAGTTTGGGAAACAGATAGAAATCACTCCGGGCCAAGTCCGGGCTGTAGGGCGAATAGTCAAAAAGCTCCCATCGAAACTATTGCAGTAAGTTCTTCGTCAATGCAACAGAATGTGGTGGTGCGTTATCGTGAAGAAGTACAACGCCGCTAGACAACAATCCGTGCCTTCTGTTTTGAATGACGCGGCGGAGTCGGTGAAACGTCTGACAGTAGGCCGCTGCATTTATGGTCTCTCCTCTAGGCGTGTAATCGATTAGTAGAACGCCCTTTCGATCCCAGAACACTGTAGCCATAAATTTTCTGGGGCTCGAAATTTGTTTTGCTTTTTTCGATTTTGATGGAGAACAGGAATTATGCCATTCCATTGACTGGCGTTTTGTTTCTGGCGTGATATGCAAAATTCAGGTCTCGTCACCAGTAAAAATGTGATTCAAAAACTCATCGCCATGTTTGTAGTACCGACTGAGAAAAGTTAGTGCAGCTCCCATTCGTTTCTTTTTGTGTCTTCCGTCAAAATTTGAGGGATCCACACATCTTCTTCAATTCGAGGAATCATGCACACATTTTCTTCTAACCAAAATCCCCACTAACAATTTCATAAAGAACAGTTCATGAAATCTCAGGAAAAAATTAATTTAGTCCATCTCTCGTGAAAATATGTTTGTCAGTAATTTATATTTCGGCAGTCGGCAGTTGTTACGTTGTTAGTGTTTGATCTTTACGTTTCATTAAAATATTTTAAATATGCATATGTGTATATTATTAATTTATTCTTTAAAAAATGTTAAAGTTCTTTACGTAAATTTAATAGGTAATGGTAACAGATAAAAAAACTCTTAATCTGAGTTCATTCAGAGAAAAACTTTTGATATTATTGAGTTAATGTAATGAAATTCAATAATATTTATTTATTAACTTAAATTTACGCTTTAATTTCAAAATAATTTATTGTACACTTTAAACAATATTAACAAAGTTAGGAGGATGTACATAATTATAATGTAAATCCAACAGTTACATCTATAGTAAATTAAAGATGTAGGGTTTGTTCTTCCACTTTCTTCTGGACCTGATGACACAGTTACTCGAACCTGTTTCTTTCCACTAATATCTTTGCACTCGTTCGGGCAATTTGTTTGAACTTACTTTTACTTCTGTTGTACTATAAAATAGTTAGTTATATTAACTCTTTTAATTGTTACACAGCTGCTTAACGTGATTTTAATCTCGTTTTCATTAATAGTATTTAATATTTATTTTCTTTCACATTTGAATCATTTCACTTTTTTTTTATAACCGCTCTATAAACATATATTTAATATACTATAATTTTACAAATACATCTGTTACAACGCTTTTCTATAGTATTTAGTTTGCATCTTTTAAATTATTTTTTATTGAATATCAGGTTATATCTTTTCCTTTTTTATATCAAAGGAAATATTGACGTATTGGCAAGGGCCGGACACTGTATTGTAAAAAAAAAAAAAAAAAATTCTGTTTTATTTCACCGTAGTATAAATTACTAAGTAGTATAAACTGTAATATAATCCTTTTTTAAATGCTCAAAGTGTTCTAAATGATACAATTAATTAATTTAAAAACTATATTAATCTTTAAAGCTTGGCTCATTAAAGAAACACAGAAATTACTGCTAAAATTAAAACACAAGCATTTTATGCCTAAAAAAAATAAAATATTTTCACAAATAAATAATTAGTTACGAATTACATAAAAGACGAGATATAACAATTCAAGGGTGGAATACGAAAAAAATTTCTGTATAAATAATGATTATAATCCTTGTCATTTCATTTTTTTAAAAATGTTAAAAATAGAAAAAATTAATAATAAAAAAGAGGATAATAAAAAATTCAAAAATATAATAAAGGGAAAATAAATTACGAAAAATTCCAGAATTAATTAAAATAAATAGCGCAATAATAATGGATAAATGGAGTATGTTAAACATCAACAGCAGACTAATATAAGCTTGGAGAACTTTATATCAAAACAAATTCGATAGAAACAAATACAGATTTAGTATTACATAAAAATTGAAAAAAACAATCTGGGAAAAGTGAAACTTAATGGTAACAAACCATAAAGCTTCATCTGCTTCTTTGAAGGACAAGTCGAGAGTTCTAAGGTTCAAATCCTAGTAAAAGTAGTTACTTTTATACGGATTTAATATTACATCGTGAATACTGATGTTCTTTGGTTTCAATTAATCATAATTCTCAAGAGTGATCGACCTGAGATTGTACAAGACTACATTTCATTCACATTCATACTTATCATCCTTTGTAGTAATACCTTACGATAGTTCCGGAGGCTAAACAAAAAGAAAAAGAGAGAAGGGCAAGGTTAGTAAGCTTGTTAGAACGACCAGACTTAGTAAATTTGCATCTAGAAGAAAATTTAGAGAGTAAAATCTTACAAATAAAGTTGATAAATGTAGCATTAAAAGAATTATACGACTGACGATAAAATAACCAAATGATTACCAAGAGAACTTTGCAAGATCTGAATAATCAGATCCCTATATTAATGTAGTTAGAATTTTACTGCCTTATTCTTTACTTTATGGTATCACTAACCGTTGTTTCTATGTATGAGATTTAAATCAATTTTTTGTTCAATTTATTTTTTAATAGAATCTTCAAACGTTTATGGGTTGATAATATGCCAGCGTAAATTTGTTACAACAGAATTATTATAGGAATGAAAATAATATTCTAAACATTTGGTGAGTGTAAAAAGTTTATGGGTTTGATCCTCTCAATGTAAGAATCAATGTAAAAAATGAATAAATTTTAACATAACTAAATTTTATAATTTCGGTATAAAATATGTATTAAAAGTTAAACTGAGATTTGATCTACTCAAACACAATTTTATGATCTACTCGTACACAATTTTATTTACTAAAATTTTGAAAGGGTGATGTAATGTACAAAACGAGATTAAATGTACTATAAAGTGATAATATTTAGTCAACAGTAGAAAGAAATAAAGCCTTTTTTTAATTAATTAATTAATAATTAAAATAAACAATAAATGCTTTAGTCTGCTGACTAAAAAGGAAATTTTTTTAATTCCTATAATAATTATAATTTATTACAATTCTATTTATAGAGAAAGTGATTCAGGAAGAAAGGAAAATAATTTAAGAACTAATTCAGATCTTAAAATAAGGAAAAAGGTACATAGAACATATTTCCAAGTTAACGGCTGGCGAAAACTTTCGCTCGGATTTCAGCTTTTTAAAATAAAGATACTCATTGTGTTTTATACTGTATTAATTTACAATAAATGTTTGATAATTCTACTATTGACATCTATATACCTTTCAACTCATTTCCTTTTATTTTAAGTCGCCAACCTAATAAAATTTTTGTGTTCCGATGATGCCATCTCGATTCCCTCTCGAGGGGAAAAACACCCGCCTCATGGTATTGCCGGTTGCCACATCACCCCCTCCGTTCTTAGCCCTCATGGACTTTATCGGAGGTCGTTTTTAAGCCCTCGATCTGATAACATTCCAAAGACATCAATCGACCTCGAGGAGATGCCGCTGATGCGAATGCCACGAGGGACATTTAAATCGGCAAATTTTGCCGATTTAATACGAAGACATAGGACACCTTGTAAACCACCCTGCCTTAGAAACTTGCTTGGTACTATACGGAAGCACGAAAACCCCGCAACTATTTTCACCACCTATTCAGCAAATGGATACTAGACTCTACTCACGTTCAAGCTAAAATTGGATTCGCCACGATGGCAAATTTATAGATTAGAGTTCAAAAACCAATTATAAACTGTCCTCGAGAACCTCAGCTCTGGTCCGTTCGGGAGCTGAGTATAACGTCTAATCTTCCGTCACAGCTCCAACATTGAGGCCCGCTTAGACGAACTACAAAGTTAATCGCAACTACGCTTTCCCTGTCTCTCTTAACAGGTGCACTCCATTTCTACCAAAAAGTGTTTAACGCAAACAACGATCATATCTGGGAGCATGGTTACACAACCACTTGATCATCACAGGATCATCACGTGGTTATCACGTAGCCACCACGTGGTCATCACGTGTCATCACGGGGTCATCATGTGATCAGCGGGTGGTTATCACGTGATCAGTGTTTTATAAAATTTTGAGTTGTGTAGAAATCCTTTGCGTGCTCGTTGTAGGACTACGCTCTACCACATGAAGAATGTTTTTTCCTTTCATGATCAAGTTCCGGTTGACGTCCAGATGAAACATGAGCGCTGGGAAGTGTATTATTGTCACAAAGATTATTAAAAATTCTGCAAAATACTTTACGGTTTGGAACTGCTTATCCAGGATATTCTATGTCGGTATTCTTCCACCACAGCTGAAGTACTTTCACCGCAAAAGACTTATAAAAAAATCGTTTCAGTATATTCTACAAGAACGAAGAGATGTGGAATTTTTTTTCAACAAAAAATTCAAATCGAAATTTTACTTTTTTAAATACAAATTCAATTGGAAAAAACTAGGTACAGTTTAGAGTACAAGAACCACAAAAAATCACTACATAACTTAATTCGAAAAAAAAAATTTAACACGGTCTAAATTATATCTAAAATATCTAAACTGTCTAAGTTTATTTTTAACAAAAAACCACAATTTTATGATAAAAATGAATAGTATTCAAATTAATTTTGAAGCCTATAGTTAGTGTTACCAATCTAAGTTTTCAAAGGTCTAAATTTTGGGTAATAAAAATAGTTGTTTTTAATTTTTACAAACTCAACATTTTTCTGTTAGTCTTATTCGTTTTGATTCTAATAATGAAAATTGATTTTTTTTTTCAAAAACTTTATTACATTAATTCATTACTTTCTTTTAATTTAATTCTCTACAAGTATTGATTAATAAAATTGAAGCCTTTATAGGTTATTTAACAAAATTATTATATCTCAAATCTAAAAATTCGTATTTTTCGTCACCGAATTTTTCTGTTTTACTTTGGATATCATGAGAACTACAGGAGATACAGTTCTGAAGTCAATTCAACAGGTCAAAAAATATAACAAGCCATCACGTTTACCCGTTATATAACGCTTTCAAATTTCAGTATGATCTCATTTCACCTTGGGAGCTGAAATCTGGGCAAAGAATTCGCCCAGATTTCAGTTTTACAGTTAGCCCAGAGTTACAGTTATGCTGTAACTCGAGAACAAAGAGTTTTTGGAAATATATTTTTGTGAACTTTTTTCCTTATTTCAAACTCTAAAATTAATTCCCAAGCTATTCCCCTACCCTCCTGAATTACTATATATATATATGTATATATATGTATTACTATATATATATATATATATATATATATATATATATATGAATTACTATATATATATATATATTACTGTATATATATGTACTATATATATATATATATATATATATAGATATATATACACATGTATGTACATGTATATGTATTTATATACACTCGTGTAGCATGTCATTTACCTGTGTGAATGCGAGAATTCAATCTTCTCTATTCAGCCCGCTTAATTAAAAATGTCCAAAAAATTCTGTATACTTTATGTAAACATGATATACCTCAAAATATCATGATTCGCCAATTCTTTTATGATTAAAAAATAACCTGGTAATCTTATTGCATAGAATTTCCTGTTTTTACTTGTTACGTTCAAAAAATTTACTGTACTTTATGTTGGCCAGAACCGATACGAAACCCAGTTCCATGTAAAGGACTGAATTTTGTAAACAAGTAATTCGCATACTGGATTACAATTTTTCAATTCACGTCGATGTACTTTGGTAGTTGGGATACAATTAACCAAACATCTCAGGAATGTTTCGCCTGAGTTTTACGAGTCTTCACCTCATTTATATGTCATATTATCAACCTCATCTCAGTGTGGTTTGGGGGGGGGGGATGCTTATGTTCATTAGTTGAGCAGATTATAACGTACATACAACGAATAACAAATTTATTTAAAAAAAAGAATGGTATCCAGATTCTTGGCTTTTGTGTGTGTGTGTGTGTGTGTGCGTGCGTATATATATATATATATATATGTGTGTGCGTGTGTGTGTGTGTGTGTGTGTGTGTGTGTGTGTGTACACACGTATATACACGATTGTGTATATAGTGCATAGAGCTTTGATTATTCTCGCGCGCAAATAATCGTGTTTATATAGAAGTCTGAATTGTTGTTTTTTCGAGCAGCATAATTATATAAAAAGCTATTATAGGTTTTATTAATAATTTTCATTTCATCTTTATGATACAAATTACTATAAGTTTTATATATTATGCTAAACGTTAATACAAAGTATACACTCTGTAATGATTATTTTCGTTTTCAAGAAAGAATCTATAATATATTTAACTGGAAAAAGTGTTGTTAGATTAAAATTGTGAAATAAATTTATATGAATTATGAACAAGTAAATTAAGCAGTATTATTACAAAAATAATTATTTTGCTTTTTATTCGTTAATATAGAACACAAATCAGTTGTAAATGAAAAGTAGAGATGTTCACGGTCTGTATGTTCTTATAGAGAATTCAATAGACCTTGGTATGAAAAATCTGGGTTAACTATCATTAATATTATTAATGTAACATACAGAACATATATGATGCATTATAGCTTCATAAATGAATGTAGATACTTTATGAAATATTTTATTGTAGAGTATCTATTTGTAACAATTACTGTTATAATAATTATAATTGTTTGTTATAATTATTTTTAAATTCAATTTAATGGAGCTGTAAATATTATTCACCAACATTAGTGGTTATCCATACGAGCCAGAATTGCTACTTATCTGAATGCAGAATTTGTTTCAAAAATTGATAGCATTAACAAATTTGTAATTATTTTTTACTATAATTAATGATAATTAAAATAATAACCGTTTCATTATTTATTTAAAAAAATATATAATTTTCAAATTAAATAAATTATATTTATTGGGTATCCTTAGGTAGATCTAATAATTGATTTACTAGAATTAAACATTATGAATTTCAATTAAAGAAAATTATAAGTGGTTTTAAAAAATTTTTTAAATTTGATTCTGAAAATTTTATTTAGCGGTTATTTAATTCTTTTATCACTTTTTTTCGCTTAATTTAAATGATTTCTTACTCAAAAACATCTTACCTACATCCACAAACCAAGACTGAAAAATGGGTTAAGGATGGATCACGAGAAGGTCAGGAAATATGATCTATATTATAAGGAAAATAACTCAAACGTTATATTAAGGCTCTCTCTTCCAGGTCTGGTAAAGCCTTCCCACCTATAACAACTCGGAAGATCGGAAAATTTATACCCGAGTTAATTCAATATATATTATTAGGATATTGACAAACTATAATGTATATTGCAACAAAAATTCATCTCCTAAATAAATACAAAAGCCACCCGATAATAGCAGATAATTAAATTAACAGAATCATTTCTCAGAATTCTGAGAAAATTACACCTTCAATTAACTATGGAATTTTTTAAAAATGTGGAAGTAATGTGCAGGTATTGTCCAGGTACAGACAGGATCCATTGGGTGTTTGGTGGAGAATTAGATTACGTTTTAATCACTTTTTGAATCAACAAGGGAAAAAAAGATAGTAATAAATAGAAAAACGACAATCTGAAAAATAATCAAATTTTTATACAGGTATATATTACTTTTCAAAATAATGAAAAATTATAACCCCAAGTAAATTCTTTCAATGTTTAACAATATCTTTGTCAGTTCTATTTGTTCATCTTTATTTTATATTACGTTCATGTATTTACAGTTTGTACTAGCATTTGGACGATAATATTTCAATAAATTTGGCTTTAGTTTTTAAGGGGAATAATTGGACAGCAATTTTGTCAGTGGTTATACTAATTTAAATTTGTTGTCCGCTGCAGCGGGAGTGTAGTCGTTTCCGCATATGCGATGAGAAATTACAAATATTGGTTTATTATGACACCATTACGTGATTGTTAGTTTTCGTTAAAAATCTTCTGTGCTTTTTTAAAATGCCTATAACTATAGACAATTTCACCGATTGTGAAATACGTGTCGTAATTCGTTTCTAAAGAAATGGTACGAAAGCGGCCGAAATCCATCGACAGATTAGTGAAGTGTTCGATAATAATATTATGTCCAATGGAATGGTGAGAAATGAGTTAGGAGATTTAAAAATGGCCGTACGAATGTGCATGACCTGGCATATTGGGAGACCATCTGTTATTACTGATATTCTAGTGCAGAGAATAAATGGGAAAATACGACGAGAATAGAGATGGTTTACGATTTCATTACTACGTAAAGATTTTCCTTTAATTTCATGAAGTGTTTGTTCTAAATTAGATTGTTCATCGGTATGCTTGAATTATCGGAAGTTGTGCTAATGTTGAGTACAAAATATGCTGACCGAGTTGCACAAAAACAAACGTTTATCCAGTTCTTCCAGTTTTTTAACGAGATATAGGAATAAAGGCGTTCCACTTTTAAGGCGAATCGTTATCGATGACGAAACATGAGTGTTTCACATTACACCGGAATTAAACAACAATCTATGTAATGGAGCCGCTCAACATCTATCAAAAGAGTGATGTTCAAGCAAAACAGTGTCAGATCGGAAAGTTATGTGCACTGTATTTTGTGAAAGACAGGGTCCGTTGCTTGTTGATTTTTTGCCTCGTGGTGAAACGCGACATTGTTGAGACCTTGAGTAAACTGCGTCGCGCAAAATAGAAGAGGTGGCATGCCACGCCTTTTCAATGAACTGAGCATGCTCAGTTCACGGAATTGCGCTGCTCATGACAACGCTCGGTCGCACGCAGCTCATCGCGCCCAAGGTACTATATATTATGTAGCACTATATTTTTTTTTTTTTTATGGTGTAGCACATATTTAATAAAATGACACAGTGATAAAGTGATTTAAACAAATTATTTTTCTGAGAGTAATGATGATTATTTATGCAGCGGTGTTTAATAAACTGAGAGAAGGCACCACAGGTAGGGCTGAAGGTCAGCTGGATTTCAATGGATTTGACATAATGCTGGTCAACAGTATATCTTGTTGGATAAAGGAGGCGACGTAGAGTAACTTCTTTGCTCGCTTTCACTATTAAGCTTGTAGCTACACTAAAAGTTATTACGCTATCAAGTATATATGTTTTATACATACACATCTGTATTTAAAAATAATCCAGAATACTGTTGTACTTGTACGAGATTTGAAACGTTAACTTGTGTGATTTAAAACGTTTTCAAATTATTCATGTGTTATGAAATAAGTTCTTCTAAAAACCGACTTAAATTACTAATATAAATTAGTTTTGATAAAAAAGTTCAACAAAATCATAAAACATTTAACAATTGATTTTGACAATACCTTGAGACGTAGGTTGCTAATCGAGTACCTTGCTTTCTTTGTGCATACAACTTGTACATGTGTGTAGTTACACACACACACACACACA
>JAAAKQ030009672.1:0-38175 GCA_010016005.3 Zanna intricata | reverse complement strand
ATAATGTCTTATGTATCATAATGTCTTATGTATATGCCTAATTACCACAAGGTTATTATGCCTAATTATCACTCTTTTATCAAATTAACAAAACTCAAAACTACCACATCTAAAAAAAATCATTGAATTTATAACTTGAATTTGAAATTAAATAATACCCAAATGCTATATAACCTTACTAAAAATTAAATAATAATTAAAAACAAAGAAATAGCAATATTGCAAATATAGTCTTATTGAGGAATAGAGAAAAATAAAAAAAAAAACATACTTTACGTTTTGTTTTTGCGGTTAATTCATTACCATGCATTGTACTGAGAAAACAGCAAGAAACACCAATAGCATATGAAAAACATACAATTTTGTGATTCAAACCTTCCTGAAGATAGATTATTATAGTTCTGTCACACAGAGGTCAGCAATAAAATTCATTTATACAACTATCATTAAGAAATGTAAACAGGATTAACAAGAAAAGAATTCTGGACTTAAAACATAATTTTTATTAATAATTGTATCAAGTGACTAAGTTTAATTAATTTTTTATTTTTTTATGAATCGAGAATGAAGCATTAATTTCAAGTGCAAAAAATTAAACAAAATTTCTAAATATAACATTGAAATGAAAAAATTTAAAAAAATTATACGTCAAATGAGTCTAGGCATGTGAAAGTATAAGAAAACTTTGTTTAATCATTAACTTTAAATAAAAATCAAATGAATAAAATTAACATTTTTATTTTATTTAGAGAGGATGGAAGAAAACAACAAACTAATTAAAAGTTAAGAAAAAAGAAACAATTTTTAGTTTAGTTAGGCGGTTTAGAACAAAGTCATCCAATTACTAATATATAAAAATAATAGTGATAATAATGACAACAACATAAGAGCATAAATGAATCTTTATAAATTGTTCCGGTGTGCGAGCTCAGTCAGCCAAATTGGTCGTTGATTGATAAATTGGTCCTTAAAGAGACACATTTAAAAGCCACAAACACAAAAAACTAGATTATACTGTACACATACATTTTATAACATAAAATGAACTTGAATTACTATTATTCATCTACAATCAATGAAGTTATGAATAATGTGACTAATATGGACTGTTCAAAAAGTGACAAAACCTTATGGAAAAATGTTTCCTTCTTTTATTGGAGATTTAATTGAAGAAAATTGAGAAAAAATTGGTTACACAATGCAGCAAATAATATTCATCATCTTCTAATATATTAGATACATCAATAGTTATGTCCAGACCCAGAATACCTTAACAGAAATGTATGGTGCAGATGCACCAAACAAGTCCTCCATCAAGCGGCTGTGCAAGTTCCAAGAGATAGGAAATGTGGCAGATGCAGACAGAAGTGGTCAAACAGAAAGTGCTAACACCAGCAAAATTTACCGACACGCAAGCAACATATTCTGTTAGTTCCAAGAAGTCTGTGTGACACCTATCTAGCCAGTCAGGTCTCTCCATTGGTATTGCTCACTTGGCATTGCGAAAGTGTTCAAAGATGCATGCATACACAATTTGTGTTGTTCACAATTGTTACCTGCAGAGACTGAAAAATGTGTAGCTTTCTGTTAGCAGTTCATGTCAATTGTAACACCAGATGGGAAAGAACTTGATGATTGGTCAGACGAATCATGGTTCCATCTTGATGGATATGTGAATGCACAGAATTCACGCATTCGGTTTACAGAAAATACACATTAGCTTCACAAGTCACTTCTGCGAAAACAAAAAGTGGATGTTTAGTGTGCAATTTCATGTAAGTGAATTTCAATGACATTCTTTCATGGTACAGTGGACAGTAAGTGCTACATATTTGTGCAACAATTTGTAATCACTACATATGCAGACTGTCTAGAATACAAGTGGTTGCAGCAGGACATACTATGGCTAGTGCAGCCAACAGCATTATGACTATCTTAGATCAGTGTTTTCACGGACAAGTGATTTTGAAGGGGTTGTGGGCCACTTGATCTTTTGATTTATCCCCTCTAACGTTTCCTTGTGAGATATTAAGGATGATGCTTACAAAACTCATCCTCACATCATTCCCAAATTGCAAAGCGAAATTGAAAGATTTGTCGCTGCAATTCCTTAACAAATGTTACATGTGTTTAAGAGAGCACGCAACATTGTTTCATTTATGTCAATAGCATAATGGAGGTCGCTTTCATCAACTACTGTAACTTACTCATTTTCCCATAAGGCTGCATCTCTTTTTGAATGGTCTGTATTTAGTGCTCATGTTAACCAGGTGGCCTAAGTCTGGTGGTCTGATGGTCTAAGTATCAATTTCTACCAAGGGACTGGCACTTTTTTTTCTATATCCTTGTTACCTTGTTACATTTGGATATTTCATACACATAATTGATATCTTACATTTTAACAAACAATTAACATTAAAAAAGCTACTGTTTGCAAGTAAATTTAAAAAAAAATCAGACATTTTATTCTACAGTAATGCTAATTAAATTCAGAAACGCTAATTCAGCAGTTATAAGAATATTCATCTAGATATTTAACATCACTAGTTTTCTAGAGCAGTATCTCTCCTCAATTTATGAGTATAATGTAATTATACAACTTTATTTGATTGATAAAAGAGGAAAAAATGCTAATTTAGTTCCATTTAATAAGCAGGTAATTTGCACCAAGTGACTCCTGTAAATGCAAGTGAACAAAGTCTATTCACGTGTAAAGTTTTTTTTTTGTGAAACTACTAATGCTACTTAAATGCAGTTTAGAATTAGTTTTCTGTGTTTTTTATTTTATATAAATAACATTCAGTTAATCTGTTACCAAAACTCAACAGATAAGTTAAATTTAATAAATTAATACCAAGAATTGATTTTCACGGGATCCTACAACATCAGTTGGTGTCTAATTTTATAATTACACTAAAACCAATTGTTTTTTAAAAATTAAAGTTTAGAATCTGTTACTGACAATTTCGGCAATCTCTAAATTTTAATTTTTAAAAAACAATTGCTTTTAACGTAATTATAGAATTACGAACATACCACTAAAATTGCAGGATCCTGTGAAAATCAATTCTTGGTATTAATTTGATAAGTAACTTATTTGTTTACTGTGATTTGGTGGTTTAAGTTTCATTTGATATCAAATATATGTATAGCAATTCTAAGCTTTTTTCCTTTTTTAAAGAAATTATGTCATACGTTGTACAGTCTGATTACAATCTTCCTCAACAACTATAATATTAAGATAATATTTTGTAATGGAAACATAATACTAAAAGTCTGTATTGAACAGCAAATATATTTTATTTGGGATGTTGCCTAAATTCAGACTAGGAACACACAATAAATATCATATCATAAAGTCAATATCTATTATTTAACTGTTTAAAAAATTATTTGGTGTTTTCAGTGTTCTATTATGGTGTAGAATCTCATCTAAAAATACTGTTAAACATACTGAAGGAGTTAAATTTTGGTACTACTGGAACTTAGTCGGAATCTCATGGACAAATGAGAAAGTCTTAAAAAGAATAAATAAAAATATCATTGTTATAATTAAAAGAAGTATAATTCAGATGCATTACGAGTGGTGAAAAATATAAACTTCTTTTACGTGATATTAGGTTAAATTACTGGCAAATTAGGGTCTGACAAGATACACACATCCAAGTTTAAGAATTGAAATTAATTCCACTGAGATTAGGCACTCAAGAAAAAAAAACGAGAAATATTTATTATATTCAAAAAATCTGATATGGACGCACATGACTTCCTTAAACGCCTATTGAATTACATATATTTTTTTATTACATATTATTTTTTTAAATTCAGTTCTCAAAGAAATCTGTATTCAGAACAGGCTATATTCCTTATGGCACATGCTGCAATTCTTGGGCTCATAGGATGTTAGCAGGAAGACAACCTAAAGGAAAAAATTTAAGAACAAAGATTTAAGGGAAGATGTTCAGAGTAATGAACAGACTAGGTGGAAAAGAAAACAACCAGATTGTCAGGCCAACTAATTTGAGAAACAGAAGATCAGGTGCACTGGAGACAAACAGTTGAGAACATTAGCTGTTAGGCTGTCAACTTTCAACACTGAAAGAAGGATTTAATATGATTATGATGATACATCATCATGGAATTATGTTTCTAACTAAAAATGAAAAAAGTGTTTTAAACCATGGTATGTTAAAAATGAAATTAGATTAAGTGGTTTTCAAATTCAATTGAACTGGGCATAGTAACATATTCTTAACTTTGACATGAAACTGATCACCACGGACAACAAAGGCAAATTATTTTCTATTTAAAGACAAAAGTGAGGAATACAGAATTTGCAGTCACTTCTGTAGTAAACATTTAAACAAAAAAAGTATTTTGGGTGCTTAAATTCCTCAAGAGGAACTTTTTTTTGTTGTGATTTACTTATTGAAAGTATTCGAGGAAAATAGTTTAAAGGATAATATTAAAAAGAGTATAACATCTGAAGTAAATTTTGAATGAAATCTTTTCATACCGTGATGTTTCCAATGAATAACGTTTTTTATTCTGTATATTACTAACTGAGAATGAATTTTGATAGACAAAAGTTAAAATACCTGAACCTGAAAATTCAAATTCCTAAATGTTAAAAAAGAATTATATGGATGCTTCTTCACCCTGTAGAACAGTTTGTTTTTGTGATTTAATTCTAAAAATGCATCTCAAAGATAAAAATTATGGGAAATCAAATTTTAGCACCTTTCACAGACAAGGTATTCTTCATTGTTTAAACCTATTATTCCTTGATCCACTTGTTTGTTTAAACAAAAAAATTCAAAATAAAGAAAGAGCTTAAAAAGCTATTAGCAATAAAAAGCTTTGAATATATATTGAAAGAATATACTGAACTCTTTAAGACGGATAAAAAATTGATTTCCCTTGAATTTTTTCACAAATCTAAGATGACTATTCATCTCGGTCCCATGACAGCTGTAATACCGCTCGCTAAGAATTGCAATATATAAATGTAAATATACATTAATTTTGACTACAATATATTACATGATTGATGCATATCTTCACTGAAGATTGATAGTAAACAAAAAGACATGTTAGTGAATGAGTCTAAAAACGATTAAATGAATGAAACACACCAATGAATAGAGTACAACAGAGGAAGGGTCTTCTTAACAATAAAAGTGTCAATGAACAATGATGAAAGACAGTTGAAAAGAAAGAGAGAAGAATTAAGACAGAGTAAAAAGATGAAATGGTAGTAATAGTTGCATCATTATCAAAACAGAACATGTAGTAAGATGACACCGAAGACAAGTGATAACGTGTTGCGATCCAATAAATGTTATTATTAATAATCAACACATAACATGAGGGTCAAGGGGGTGGTGTTTATAACCATCCAGACATTTCATTGGTTAATCTTTTGGCACCGGCAGCAAAGACACGACCTACACAAATAACTTTACAACACAGTGAAGAAAAAAACCAGCCCAAAAAAAAAACGTGACAACATGTAACATATCACATTTAAAAAACGATAAATTATACATACATTGACACATTGTTACTACTATAACTAAATAATAACAGTCGTAAACTAGCCAGATAATTACATAAAGAAAAAAAATTTTAAACTAGTGTAGTGATTTTTCAATTATTTTATATTAAGGTGAGTAATATAAATAATAAATATTTAGTAAATTTTAATCAATAATATAATAATGATGTTCACATAATTAACTTTTTAATATTTGCAATATGAATCAATTCAGAACTGCACGGAAACACAGAGTAATGTTATTGCAAAATAAATACAGCTTATAGATTGCTTACTTTAAGGAAAAATAATTAAGCACTAATTAAATACAAAATTGTTTAATAGGTAAACTAATTAAACATTTTCATTATATTTTTTCTTGCAATTTTAAAGCTGAATTATAAAAATAAATTTATTTTGGATAATTTACAATTAGTATGCATTTATTATTATAAAAAGAAAAGAGGTAAATGCATAATTTTTATAATACATCTTAACAATTTTTGACAATAACTTAATACTGAAACAAAAGCACTTTCCAATTAAGTAACTGATACAATACACTGAACAACAGATTGATAAGAGATTATATCATCTCACTCATCCACTGATAATTACTGAAAAAAATATATTATTATTAAGAAAATGGAGTGAAATTTATTAAATTTTAAAAGAAGGAATATTACACAGAATAATTTAAAAAAAGAATTAACTATAAATCAATTATTTTTTTCAACACTATATCCTGAATAACCAAAGAAACATAAAATTATTAAAAACTTTTGTTTATTCCTTATAAAGCTTCAACCAATACATTTAAATTGATCAGCAATTTGATACTAAACTTTACAGCAGGGCGAAATGAATATTGATTAAAAATCACAATTTTGAAAGAAAACCACTATATAGTAACAAAAAAAAAAAAAAAAAAAAAAAAAAAAGACTGAAGACTGAACAATCACTTAAGCTATGATATTTTTTTTATTAAATTGTTTATTATTAAACATTTTTTAAGTAATGAATATCTACTTTAATCCAGCTTTAAAGATGATGGCTAACCAGTAAAAAAGCTGTGCAATCTTAATATTTTTAATACTCATAATTTTATTTACTAAAAATAAAAAAAACCAATATGTACAGTAAAACAAAGCTGTAAATAACAATAAGATATTTTTTTATTTGAATTGTTGGTTGTATATAATAAATATATAATGGCCGTTTATGACATCAAATCTCTCAAAATATTGTTTTCATTTTTTTCTTTTTTTTTTTTGAGATAGCTGATGATTTCCATTCGAAATCAAATATTTACTTTATTAGTAATATTTTCAAAAATAATTTTTTTTTTCTGTTGTATCCTTTAATTTTCAGGAGCTATTCGCTGATATATTTCAGGTATAATCAGATCAGGTTACACACACAAATGCTCCAAATCCCTTCAGGTTGTTCACTTAACTTTTATCAGGATACAATTAATTTAATTAAATATTCAAGGTAATATAAAATACTCTGCATGGATATTTTTTTGTAAAATTTAAAGGGTCTCCATACTTTTCTAGGTTTCATCTTTTTTCTTAGCAAAGTGAAGTGCTTTAGTCAAAACTTCTTTTTTTGAAAATAAATAAAACAATTTTCATCAGACACAATTTTAAAATTTTGACAAGAGTTTCTCTCCTGGTAATGAATGAAATAAATTAATTCATAATATCTACTGAATCTGTCATAGAAGCTGAAGCCTTAAACAGAAACTTTTTCAAGGAATTAGATTTTTTTAAATTGAGGCTAACAATAATATAATAGATTTTGTATTGCTTTGTGATGACATGAGTAGTAGTATACTACAATTGTATATCAATTCTATATTTAAAAAAGCCTTAATCTGCTTACTGGAAATTTGTTTTATAAAAAAAAGAAGGCATATATTTATATATAGAAAAAGAAGGAATATTGTAGTCAGCAATGTTTCAGTATTAATGATTACTTTTATTTCAGTAAAATAGGTGTAATCAAATGAATCCACGACAAGGATGTCGGTTATTGATAGTTTTAACAATAATTGTGGCAACAGTGCTGGTATCAATAGATGCAGCACCTGCACGAGGTGGAGGAGGAGGAGGACGAGCAGGTGGCAAAGGTGCAAGAGGTGGCAGGAGGGGTCAGTATGGCTCAAGGATGCCTATATTGATACAACACAGAAACCCGGCTAGTGCCAGCTATTATAACCATAAAGATGTAAGTACCACAATAACACGTAAATATTAAATCCACATTAATAATGGACCACTCACTCTTAAGTGGCATATATGACATAGCCTATGAAATATCATAAAGATATTTTTAAGGATGTGAGAGAAAATAAAGAATAACTGATACAATTTTTTAGTGAATCTTTCAACCAAATACAACATTTTCACATCAGCTTCATGCTTTAGTTGAGGTTGAAGCTGAGACTTTAAGTTGATAAAAATTTAGTCTCAACTAAATTTTGCATGAAGCTGATGTGAAAAATTTTGTTGTATATGGCTAAAAGATTCATTAATTATTTTCTTACACTCTTTTGTTCTGTTGTTAACAGTATTTTTGTTCTTTTACAATAAAGATTCATTTTATTTAAGATAATAGTAATTTGAAGGCAGAATTATCATTAAAAGTAGGTAAAGTACTATTTTTGATAAAAAAAAATCCCTTTTTATTTTTTAACATTTTGTGGTTCCTGAATCCAAAAATCTGATGTGGCCACTACATGACTTCCTTGAATGAAAATCCAAAAATAATACGATTTTAAATTATAATTTTCAATTAACATTAAATAATCTGATGCCTCACCAACTCTATTACATATACACATAAGTCCTTGGTTTGAATCCTGGTCAGGCATGGCATTTTCACACACGCTACAAATCATTCATTCTCATCCTCTGAAGAAATACTAACCACAGTCCCAGAGATTAAGAAAAAAAATATATATACATTATTTAAATATATATAAATATGTATATTAATATATACACATATTTTACATTAAACACATACATTTCATATATTTATATTAATATATACACATTATTTATATATACCATTATTTAATTTAATAGGCATACATATATGTTAAAAGTCCATAAAATTTTATTTTAGTAATAAATTCTGATATTTTGTTATATATAATTATATTTTATTTTTTATTGTTATTAACTGGATTATTATTTATTGTAAAGTGCTTTTTTTATAGTCACAGTTAATAATTATTAATAAATCAATTTATTTAAATTAAAAAAAAGGAGACTAAGTCTGATTCAAATTGATGTGTGTTCCCTTGTATGATCTAAATATTTCATTAATTAAAATTTTATTTGGCTATAACTCTGGAAGCAATGAAGATATGTATCACTTATGATATATCATTGAAAAGCTCTCAATGAGGGCTTATTATTGCAGTTAAGAAAAAGACCAAATATTTTTTAATTCTGGGCTTTTTTATACACCTTTGGTTCAGTAAATTGCAATCAAAAGGGGAGGTACACAACTAGATGTTACAACACTCCTAAATTCAAAATTTCCATGTCCTACAGCTAATTGTTTTTGAGTTATGCAAAATACATATGTACAGATGTCAAGCCAAAACTATTCTTATATAAATTAAGCCAAAATATTTTTAGTAAAATACTTTTAAAAAAGTGTTAAAAAACTATCAGTACATCTTTTTACAACTTTAAGGTGAACTGCACTCCTTAGAACCTTATGTTTCTAAATACCTGAAGTATTTTATGAATTCTTATCTCATAAATTAATGAATGTAAAGTTTATATAAAATGTCAGCAATAAAACCACATTTAACTTGTTTCTGAAACTAGCCAAAGTTATGTGATGCTGGAATGCAATTTAACACCATACTGTTGGAATTTACAAATGTGTATATAAAATAAAGTCAAGTGAAGAGTATAGTTCTTGATCTCCACTACTACTCAATTACTTCTGCTTGAAATTCTTCATTACTCTCCTACTTGCTAGAAATCACAAATCTACAAAGTACTGTCACACCTTGCTCTTTCAATTCAAGATTCATTAGCCTACAAACTGATTTTGTTTCAATAATGAAAAATGTTCTGTTTGACTACAATTCTGTTTTGTCTCCTTAAGTTTTACTTTTCGTTACATAACTCTTTTTTGTCAAGTATGTAAATCAAACAAATAACACAAAGTAATGATGTTTTTTCTGGAAACCTACTACAATGTAACGATTAATTAGGCTATTTTAACAGAACTACAATTCCAAAACAATTTTATTTTATTTTATAACTGCTTAATGTTTGATAATATGTGCTGTGTTGTACTTCATTTATATTCCCCATTTTGAATAATTTTAAAATGTTATTTAAACAAACAATTAAAATTTAATGTCAGTACTGCATTCATCTAGAGAAGATATTTAGAAATAATTATTAACCAATATAGTACAGGATTGGTAATTCTAACATCCATTAACTTAACAATCTATTATCTAAACTCAATTTTATTACATAATTGAATGTGGAATATGTAGCTGTAGAATAACGATTTTGCTTCCATCTATAACTAATCTGCCTCAGCAGAATTCTATAAGTCACTGATGACATCATTCAACATCAGCAGCATACCACGCAGCTTTTGTTTAGTTTGTACATATTAGTGAGCAGAGTTACATTATGTACTGTATTTGTTCATTGATGTGTTTTTATATTGCCTTTGACTTTTTAAAAATTTCCTGTTTTTTACTTTTTAATTATTGTGATTTTTAATTTATCTCTTTTATGGTGTATTCAAAAAGAAAAAGTGTACTACTTCCACAAAAACTATGAAAATAATTGAAAATGACAAGTAAGATTGTGCAGTGTACACCTGGTTTGTGCAACAAAGAAGCAAGAGCGAACCTATATCAGGGCCTGTTATTTGTGAGAAGGCATTTTATAATGAATTAAAAACTTGAGAGGCAATCCACAATTTAATAGTAAAGACAGACTGGTGGCAAAACTTCAAATCAAGACATGAGGTGAAAACTTTTCTGCTAATTTTGAAAGTGTGAAATTTTAAGAAACAATATTTGCTTATTATAAAAGAAACGGGTACAACATTGAATGTATCCGCAATGCTGATGAGACCGGGCTTAACTGGAAAATTAAAAAAAAAACATGTGTCCAGAAACAAAAAATCTGCTTCTGGGTTCAGAGTTAATAAAGAACATGTCACAATTATGATGTGCACAAATGCAAATGGTTCCCAAAGATTAAAATTAACTGTTGTAGGAAAATCCAAGTTAACACAAATATTTCAAAACTGTTAATATGAATAATTTTCTGGTTAATTACTTACCCCAAACAAATGCTTAGATGTTGAAAATTTTACTAAATGGTGTATTGATGTATTTGGTCTTTTAACTGAAGAAAATAAAATTATTGGTTCTGCATTGCTGCTATTGGACATTCCTGCATTTTCAATTCAGCTAATTCATTACCTCAACATAAGAATATTGATGTTACGTTCAATGTTCATCCCACCAAATACAACCAGTTTACTAAAACTGATGAATCAAAGTGTTATAGAAATATTCAAATGGCCATATCAAAAATATTTTCCCTGGTATGTGTTACTTAGTGAAAATGAGGAAGAATCCAAAATGTTAATAAAAAAATTCAACTTGAAGGAAAATGTGTATTTGATCGCAGATGCCTGGGCAGCATAAAAACTGAGACTCTAGTACAAGCATGGAGAAAAGTTCTAAATCAGATGTTAAATTGGTAGATATTGATCATCAAGAAACAAATATTGAAACTGTTCATTTAGGAGATTCCTCAGTTTGAGGATTATAAAAAGAAGAAGTTAATGAATCGTTAAAGGTGGCTGAAGTTGGTAAATCCTGGTTTTCAGTCAGTAACCAACAATGAAATAGTTGTGTCACTAAATGAACGTAACAAAAACCAAATGAATTCTTCTGATGCAGAGAATGAGAATGCTACAAATACAAAACCACCAACAGCAAAAAATACTCTTGACGCCATGGAGTGTTTTAAATTGGACCAAAAAAGAAGACAAGGTAGATATTATTCAGATTATGAATCCTAAAAGGTTACAGTCTCTAGCAGTGAGAAAACAGAGTATAGATTTGAAGCAGAAGCAGTAGATATATTCTTCAAAAAGTGTGAATTTATGATATGTAGACTTACTGTAAGTTTAAAATTTTATGTATTTTTTTCAAATTAACTTTATATAGCAATAATAACAGTGCAATATAAAGTAACATACTGTATGTAATGCCTTATTGTGGTTTGTACTGTTTGTATTGGAAATGATTTTGAAATAAGAAATAAAAAATTTAGGAAAAATGAAGTAATGTTTTTAATTTAGTCATCTATTATCCAAAATAACATTTATTGAAGGGATTCTAGTTCTGAGAGGTTCGGATAATCGATGCCTTACTGTGTACATGCTTTGTCAGCATTTCACATCATGAGAAGTAATTTTATTGTTATTACATTATAATTTGTCACTATCTATTTATTTTTAATATGATTTCTGTCTGTGTGGAAATATAAAATATACAACCTGAATCATGAAGTTCTGCTGGGACTTTCACAACCTATTCTACTCATGAAAACAATGGAAAAGATTTATATAAATGTATATCCTCAAATGCTTCCATTGCAAGTTACGGCTAGTGATAATTTTTGCTTGGATTTCAGCTACCCATTGGAATGAGATAGTACTGAAATTTTTAGGACATTAATTAGGAGACAGAAATAGTGATGTCTTATAGTTTTTGACCAGAAAAATCAAATAAAATAGGTCCCAGAATGTTATCTACAATAGTTTTTGAGAAATCTAGGTGAAATTAATAGATTGGGTAACCCGATTGTTAAATGGGAAATAAACACATAAAACTATTTTTTTTAAATTTGTAAAGAATTTAATTCTGGACAAAATTGTGTAAGATAAGTTGAATACAATGAAGAAAGATTAGAAAAGTTTGAGTTTTATTTAGAATCAATATATTAGACCAAAGTGCAGTATTGATACCAGATTATAAAAAAATGTTTAAAAATGAGCCTGCGATTTTCAACACATTTTTTGGCATGCTTCTGCTGTTCTTTTTAGTTCTTCAGCGCAGTTCTTAAGCTGCTCAGCCATATCTATAATGCAGAAAATTTATTTCTCATGAGGATGTATTTTTGTTTTGTATACAATATTTCATCCATCCCCAGATGCAAAAATCTAAAGGGACTAGATCATGTAATCTTGGTGGCCAGGAATGTGGACCCCCATGATTGATCTATTTCTCAAGGAAATGATGATTTAAGTGGTGGAAGTGGACAAGAGTCCACAAGAGAAGTGGAGAAGTGCACCACCATGTTGGAAGTATCTTCCATCTGAGATCTTTGCATCTCAGTGCTAAAGGAACATTTTCAAGCAGCTGCAGCAATACTTAAAAAAGTGCAGATACACCTCAGCATTTAATCGGCCAGGTAATATGAACGGTCCAAACAGTTGATTATGAAGAAGGCTGTATCACATGTTGACACTAAATCAGTGATGAAAATTGTCTTCTACCATTTAATGAAGATTTACTTCTACCCATGTATGTTCATTGCATAAGTTGTTGATGCTATCTCAAATGAAATTTTCCTTGTTGGTGAACAAAACATACTTGTACAGTGGTCAATTGTATTCCAAAAGCTGCAGAACTCCAAGCAGTAGACCATTTCCTGGGTGTAGATGTTGAACTGGCTGTTTTTGATGAGGATAAACTTGTTTCGTTTATCTGTTCTCCAAACCATCGAATGGAAAACTCTGATCTGCTTAAAAAGATGCTGTGTACTGAAGCCTGGACTTCATCAATAAAAATTTCATTAAGCTTAGTGTCATGTTGGACAGATCATTTGTAGCTGGTACTAATACTAGGTAGTGAATCTGTTTCCTGAAGATTGCAAAAAGTCATCCTAATTGCTTTAAGATCTGGAAACCTCTGATTCAGAAAACGTACTTCATATCCAACTGCAGCAATTGTAGCAATGTCATTAAACACACTCAAAATCATATACGACATCAGCATATACTCCTCTGCTGTAAATAAGTACAGCATTACTTCAATGACAAACCAATCTTATTCAAACAAAAATTTGACAGAAAACCTTTGCTAATGACAGCACAGTTCACAGTACTAGATATACTTAAAGTACCTCAATGTACTTTACTTAATGTACCTTAATGTAGAAACACTAAAACAGTACTGCAAAATGTTGATCAGCTGTTGTTATAAAATTGCCAAATTTGAAATAATTTTTCAAATAATTTATTGTACTCTTTTCATTAATAAAAAAAGTTATTATCTAATTTTTTTTTTTTTTACAACTTATATAATTTCAATCTTTCCAAGTTTTATGTGACTCACCAATTTAAGAAATTTTTTTGGTGAAAAATACTATAGCGTTATTATTGCCTGGATTAAATAAAAATGGCTAATAAACAATATTTAAAATAAACTAAAACTAAAAAATAAAAACAAAAATAAATAAAATAAAATAATAACTTAAAAACTAATTTCACTAAAAACTTACAACTAATATCACAAAGAAGAGAAAAGTAAAATATTAAAAACTAAATTAAAATTAAAGATGTTAACTAAAACTTAAAGCTAATATCACAGATGAGATACTAATTAAAACTCTAAGACCAGGTAAATCTTAGAACTAATATCACAGTCACAATCTTACAAATTATTGTACGTCAAACATAAAGACAGAGCTTTTTACCCCAATTTATTGATTTTCACCTCAGATGTCTCAAAAATTACTGGACATGTGAGTCTGGGACCTATTTTATTCAATTCTTCAGACCAAAAACTACAAGAAATCACTAATTCTGTCTATTAATTAACATCCTAAAAATTTCAGTACAGCCTTATTTCACCGGGGTAACTGAAATTCTAGCGAAATCTTTCACTAGCTGTAACTTGCAAACAAAGTATTTTAGGACATATGTTTACATGAAATTTTTCCATTATTTTCACAAATAAAATAGGTTATGAAAATCCTGGGAGAACTTAGTGATACATGTGTGTACTTCAAGATATAGTTAATAACTATTAATAAGTGATATGTTAATCCATGAATGAAGTAGTACATTAAAGTGTTTAATTTGGTGGAAGTTCAATATTTTTTCTTCTAATGATTTTAATCATAAAAAATAATATATCTCGGAGCCAGAAATAAGTATGTCAGGTTATTCATATTATTTATTCAAATTTCATTATTTATTTATCTATTTCTTACATATTTTTGTTTTAATATGGGTTTGCTGTTTTTATCTTTATGAGGTTAAAATACACTACATGCTTCCTTAAAATTTGAATTAAAAATAAAACTTATTTTAAAAACATAATATATAACATTTAAACAAATGTACAAAAAATTATATTCCTTCCTTCTGGAAGCTAAAGTGAAAAACCGGAAGCACTAAGAAAGTATTGTGTACGTTTTGTGACATTCTACACCACAATCTAGTGAAGAGGTTTTGAGTGGGTGGGCAAGACATATAGAGGTAGCCAGTAACAATGCTGCCATCCTATTTATTTTATATAATGTTTAGTGGCTAATGACCACAGTTATCAACAACAGACTCAGTTATCTGAGATAGTTCAGCAAGCTATCAAAACTATTTTTATTTTTTTTGTCCAAACACTTTGGTTTTTGTATTATATTTATAGATTGATATATTACAAAAGAAAAAAAATATATATATATATTATAATAGATCACAAGCATAAAATTATACGACTGAAAATTCTACACAATTTTTTAAATGACACTGTTAACTTAAATATTATAATTTTACCAATAATAATTTCATTGATAAGAATTTAACTGAAATAAATTTAAATTTTATGTAAAATTTCTCAATACATATTCAGAAATTTTTTTTCTTACATTTAATAAGAAAATATATTGTGTCTACAGGGAGCAAGAATTGTAAAGTCATCACATTTTGAATTGGATTATATGTTGGGTCGTAAAATAACATTCTTTTGTATGGCACAAGGGTTACCAAGACCACACATAACATGGTTCAAAGATGGAATTGAGTTGTATGCACACAAATTCTTCCAGGTAAAGTGTAGTTGTAATGTGTAAGTAAGTAAATGAGTTAAATAGTGTATAAATGTCTCCAGAATGTCTGGTACAGTGTTTTTTGTACATTACATAATAATATATGAGTAAAAATTTATGTAGAAATAAAATTCACACATACTTTAACTACCTCTTATACATTGATCTACAAATAGTTTTCAGAACCTCTTATCTTTTTTTATGTAGAATTTTTATGATTGATCATTCCTTCTTTTCTAAATAAGTCTCTTCATATTATAAACTATACTTTTCCTGTGTATCCAAATACATCAATTTTTCACTAGTATTCTCATTTAATGATCATTATTTAAAATTATAAATCCTACTACAGGAAACAAGATGCTAATATTAATTAAAATATACTAAAAAATTTCATATTTATTCCATTACCAAACCATTTTGAGATATGTACTTGAGAGGTAAGTTTGAAATATGAGACAGGTGCAAAAAAAAACACAGTTTGTATTCCAGAAATAAGAAATTATGCTGAGTAACACTCAGCATACTATGTAATTACAATTTTTTTCAGTATCTCTGCTATTATTTAAATAGAGAATCTATGTTGCAAACTGGTTTTTTTGTAAAAATCCCCAAAATCTTTCTTCTATATACTACTCTGATTTTTCTGTTATATGATTCTATCATTTCTACTACTATTAAAATTATAAACAATTTAATAATTAAATTGCTAAGAATTAAAACAAAGTTATGAGTGTAATCTTTTATAATAATCAAGGCAAGTTAGGTTAAAACAGGGAAATTCAAAGAATGCCAACTTTTTTTTAAACACATTTTGTTCCAATTTTCTGTAAGGAAAGTATAAAATGTTTCAAATAACTTTCCCTCCTTAAATCTAAAAAAAAATTAATAAATATTTTCATAGCTATGTTACAGCTAATATTAACCAGATATTGATAATTAAAACTTAATAGCCTGAAAATATTACTTTTTAACTGATAAAATGAGGTGCTACCCAACAGTTCCCAAAATATAAAAAAATACAATATTCTGGATAAATACAAATACAGAATATTATTCACCAAAATCGCCTTCAAATAGTCCCTTTAGGACTACTCAGCACTTCTGCTGCAAGTGGACTGCATCCTGAAAATCTGTTTTTACAGGATGTTTAACTATTCTTATAATTCGGCTTCAATCTCCTCTATCGTATCAACACGATTTTGTCCCTTCAACACGATTTTCAACTTGGAAAAAAGAGAAAGTAAAAACATCCAAGCTGGGTGAATACAGTAGATGAGGAACAACTATAGTGTTGTTTCAGTTTTTATGAAAAAACTGCATGACAAAAGTGATATGAGGCCTCCCATTGTTGTGGTGAAAGACTAGTGATTCCTGTGTCGCTTCTCAACTTTTCTTTTCATGTGTTCCCTTAGGTACTTTATGTAAGCATGACAGAATTTTCCATTAATTTTAAAAACAATTAACAAGGATTTGATGTTGCTTTTTACTTGATGAGTTTTCTTTTCTAACATAAAGATGGGCTCTTCTGCTGGGATGTGTGAGGCTTAGTTTCAGGGTATATACATAAATCAACTTTTTTCAAGTGTGACAACCTTAGAAAGGAAATCTTGGTCAGTTCAAAGCAGTCCTTCACTTCACTGCAGACAGTTATCCAATGTCATATCTGTCCATCACTCAACAGTTGTAGCACAAATTTTGCAGAATTTCCTCACATTAAATTTTTGTGATAAAATCCACTGTCATATGTCATGCAATAATCCCACAATATTATAGATACCACGAATGGTCTACAATTTTCTTTAACTGCACCAAACAGCAATGATATTTTCTGATGCAATGCTAATAGATGGTCATCCCTAATATTTATCATTATAAATATTTACCTTAATATTTAGCTTTTTAAAACAATTTAAACTAGTCATATGTTGTGTCTGACCTAAAGCATCATTACTGAAAGTTTGCAAACATTATTTTTCTAAATGTTTGTAACATTTTCTAAGGCAGTTTTAACAAATTTAAAACAAGGCTAGATAAAAGTACACAATTCTTTCAGGCAGTTACTTGCAAAATTGCAATCACAAGCAAGCATGATAATGAAATCTCATCAAATACAAACAAACAACAAACACATCCATCTAGATTGAAGTAGCAAGGTATACTGACTCATGAAGCATATTATATGCTGTAAAAGTCCGAAAGCATAATATAAATTTCAAGAACTTTTAAGTAGCACCCTGCATAAAGATCTAATTAAGGCAGCTAAACTACAATCTGTCAATATTCATGTTGATAGAAAAATGCTAAACTATTATTCTACAATAAGAGACTATTATTCTCATCCGATTTAAAAATGGCCAAAAACAAATCATAGCGCAAAAAACAACTCCAATACTCTCTCCGTAATCCTTATACTTACTTAACCTTCCACGTTGTGATATTTTATTTCCTTACTACCAAAAGCTTTCATAACATCACATTTTCAAAAAATTATAATAAATTACAAAATGAACATAAGATACTGTAAATTTATTTTAATGAGTAATTAGTTATTAATGTTATGTTGTAATTCCAGATTTGTAAATGTTAGGTATCGTAAACATTACACTTGCATTGTAAACATGCATTTTACACTTGCATCGAGGAAGAACATTCAGCTGTAATACACAAAACTAAAGAAAAATGTAAATTTATTGAAATTATTCTTTTTACAGGTCCATGAATGGCCAATTGGTGATGATACAATGAAATCTAAAATGGAAATTGACCCAACAACACAAAAAGATGCTGGTTATTATGAATGCCAAGCCGACAACCAATATGCTATAGACAGAAGAGGTTTTAGAACAGATTATGTTATATACACATACTAACAGCTTGAGTAATAACATTACAATTTTTATAATTCAAGAATAAATAATAATGTAACATGATTACAGTGATAAAATGTCTAATGCTACAAATCAATAACTTTGAATAAAATCTATGTGAATGAGTTCTATTTCATTTAATTAGCATAGTCAAAATACACTAATCATTTTTCTCTTAAAATGTCATAAAAATTGAATTTACATGAATAAACTTTTAAAAGGTTTTATAAAATTGATATGATGACAAGCTTATAAGCAAACATCACAGAGTGACTGAATTAGACCAGTTCTATTTTTAATAGCTTTAGTTTCAGGGAGTAAAAATGTGGAAATTGATTAGATAGTTAAAATACAATGCTAACAGCTTAAAATACTTTTAGCAATTGGATCACTGAAGTGTGATCACTGTTAGTGATTAATGATGGCTGCAAAAATAAACAATCAAACAGCTATGAAATCTGGAGTGTGATTCAATTTCTCAACATTAAAAAAATTCATTGTGAATTGTGTAAAATTTATAAACCTGTAATAATGATTAAGGAAACATAAGGCAGTGATGTTGAAAGTTTAATGAAGACTATACAAATGTTTATGAAGCCCAGGCCCCACTAGTAATTATCATACCTTCCTTTACCTACAAAAGTGGCTTGGTTCTCAACAGATTAAGGAAAAAGTAGAGTTGAAAACAACAGTTTAAACTGGCAAAATTCTTAGGTGTCAGTTTTTATAAACAGAGTGTTAAAAAGCATGTTCCTAGATACCAGAAATGCTAGAGAACAACAAATATGTAGTAAAATAAAATAGGTGTATACAAATACATAACATCTGATGAAAAAGTAATGAGATTTTTGAATTATACATACTGTAACTTATCAACTGAATGCATCTTTTTTCTAGAAGTAATATCTAGATATAGGTAGTAATATCAGAGATGTACACTTAATTTTCAGTAAAGCTGTAAAATGTTTTCAGTAGCTGCAAAATGTAGTTTGTGTTTGATGAGCAAAAGAGCAACATGTACTTCACTGTGTTCACGATTTTTTTGTGGTGAAATGTCAGATCAGAGAATATCTGAAATTTTGTGTTTAAAATAGAATTAAGTACAGCAAAGTCTTAAAATGTTAAAGAAGGCAATGATACTATGTCACACTCACAAGTCTATCAGAGTTACAAATGCTTTCAGGAAACCAAGAAGACATCGAAGATGATGCAAGGTCTAAGTATTTAAACATATCAATAATTGATAAAAATTTTTTTTAAATTAAAGAGATTGTGCTTGCTAATCACAAAATCACATTAGAGACGTCGTTAAAGATAAAATAAATTCATATGGCTCATGCAAAGTGATTTTTCCTCATGTTCTGAACATGAAACGGGTGGCAGCCAAATTCTTCTGAAACTGCTAAATTTTCAACTAAAACAGCATTGTGTAACCGTCGCTGAAAAAATCCTAACTGATATCACTGATAACCCAGACTTACCCAGAGGTCATAATTAGTGACAAAATGTGGTTGTATTGCTACAATGTTGAGTTGAAGGCTCAATCAAACTAATGGAATTTTTCTGAGAAACCAAGACCACAAAAAAGGATGTCAAATCCAGTCAAATTAAAATCCTTCTAATAGTTTTCTTCAACTTCAAAGGAATTGTTCATCATGAATTCCTGCCATATGATCATACGTGAACAAGGAGTAATACTTCAATATTTTATACAATTAGTGTGAGGCAATCTAGAGAAAACAACTCAAACTTTGGAGAGACAACTTGTGGGTTTTGCATCACAACAATACACTAGCATACAGCGCTTTACTTATCCAATAGTTCTTCGTGAAAAATTAATCACTGTGATGCTGTAATTAGGCTATTCTCCTGACATGGCTCCCTGTGACCATTACTTATTTACCAAACTTAAAAGTGCACTCAAGGAATGTTTTTCAACAACAAATGAGATATAGATAAAATTGCAAGCTGAACTGAAGACATTTCACCAATTTTTTTAACTGGAAGCTATGTTGGCACAAATGTATGTTATAGGAGGACTACTTTCAACAAGAGAAAAAAACTGACATCTGGAATAAATACTTTTGGAGAAAATTAAAAATTTTTTGTTACTTTTGATCAAATCTCATAAAACAATAACAAATCTTTAAAATTCTAACATTTTTTTAATGTTCTACCTGCCCTTACTTTTGAAACATGCCTTATAAATAAAAACAAAAAAAAAAGACTTCTTGAGCAACAAACATAAACAACAGTATATGCAACAGCAATACTAATTTTACTAACATACTTTTGCTATGCTAAGCTTAAAGAAAATGTGTTTTTTTTTTTTAACAAGTGATATTTTACAAATAACAGATCAAAGGATCATATTTTAGAAAAATGTGTTGCATTCAAATGATTTAAGAAGAAGAAAATAAAATCTGAAGAAAAAAAATTAATATTACTTCATTTCCTTACAACCTAGTGGTTCTGTACAAACTAGATTCTCTCAAAGAGAAGGTTTCTGGAAATTAAAAGGGGTGAAATAGTGTTAACATCATATCTAATAAACTGGTTCATGTGGCTCCCAATGTTATACAATCCACTCTTTTTCATTGTGTGCTGTTAGGATTTATTAGCAGCTAACAGTTTTGATCAAGAAAAGATCTAAAGTCTTATTTTTTGGAAAGATATGCTTATGTAAAATTAAAAGTTGTACAGCATTCTAAATAATTCAAAGTTCTACATAATTCTAAAATTAAAAGAATTTAAAAGTCTACATTTTTCTAATACAAAGGATATACATGAATTCAAAGAGCATAAGTATATCTACAGGGCTCTCAGGAGACTGATTGGTATATTTCAAGTTCCTAAAAATTTACTAATTATTCTGCAACTGTAGCAGTCAGGAATTGAAAATCTACTATCAATGGACATCACATATGCATGAATAAAGAAGTGACAAAATTAAATTAATACTTAATAAAATATAAACAATCAAACTAATCACATATGCATCACATATATGCATATAATGGACATCACATATGCATGAATAAAGAAGTGACAAAATTAAATTAATACTTAATAAAATATATTTAATACTAAGAATTTTTATTGAAATAGAAAAAAAAATTAAAAATGGTATAATTGAATATTTTAGAATTGATTAAAAATTAAAATTTATCCCCTCCAGAGTAATAAAAATTGAATATTACGTTTACCCTTAAAACCTTTTTTTTCACTTTAGTTTTTAGTTATTTATATAAAGAAAAATAATTTTAAAAATACTTTTTTAATTGAGTTGTTACAGCAGTAAAAATTTGACAACTTGTATAATTAATCCTGCAATTTGTACATTATAAATTCTAAAATACTTGTACACCTCAATTGAAATATTTTTGACAATTTAATAAAAATTTACATTTAGACATATAAAAATTTATTTCCTTCTTCTAAAATAAAGGATGAAAACTACTTGCTCTTTCATAATGTATCATTAAATAGTAAAAGCATAAAAATTTAGAAAAATGTTAACTTTTAAAGGCAAATATGTATTACCACTAATAATGTAATCAGGTCTCATAAATATTACTAAACTGATAATGACATACTTTAAAAAAAAAATAATAAAAAATCAAGTCAGTGATCTGTAATAACTCCTATTCATCACAGAGAGAGGGTATCAACTCCTATTCATGTGTGTTTAATGGTGCAGATGGTTCGTGCAAACCTTCCTTTGCAGGAGTTTGATAGTTCAATACCCAACTGATTATGTTAGATTTAATGCTAATGGCTCCATAGTAATATCTCCGTATGTTGCTGGGTACTAGTAAATAACACAACCTGGCCCAGAGAACTGCAAGTGTAACAAACTACAGGCACATTCATTACACAAACAAGCTATCTAAGAGTCCTAAATCAAGAAAATATCCTAGATATCTAAAAAAATTCCAGAACATCATATCAATCAAGAAAATTCTATCTCTGCAATAAGAATTAAAAACTCTTCCCATGCAATTATCTCATTGAAGTCAAAATTTGAAGAATGATTAAAACCAAAAAAATTTAATCAGTAGTATTTAGATTGAGGCTGTTTTTTTGAAATTTAAAAAATAATTTTTCATGCCCTTATGTTTAATCATATTATTGATTGTATAAGCTAAAAAATGCACATGAATAATATTCTTCAAAATTTAACCCTTTTTTGAGAGAGTATTTTATAATATCACTCTCTCTCTCTCTCACGGCAGTTCCGGAGGCTGTTTAGCCTCCGGAACTGCCGTAACGTATTACTTCAGAGGATGAATGGGGATAATGTAAATGAAGTATAGTCTTGTACAATCTCAGATCGACCACTCCTGAGAAGTGTGGTTAATTGAAACCCAACCACCAAAGAATACTGGTATCCACGATCTAGTATTTACATCCCTATAAAAATTGTTATCTTTACTTTCATAATATCTACCCATTAGATAAAACCCATTTTTCAAAAATGTTAAATATGTTTGATAGGAGAGCTATACAGAGATAATAATTTAAATTTAACTTTTTCTTCTTGAACCAAGCTAATTTAATCTAAAAATGCTACAGAAGACTACTAGACATCATGTATTCTTTAATGATATATATATATCATATATATACCTATGTGTAATATCTATGTGTGGTTATTAAATAATGAAACTAATGCTATAAAATATTCTATTTTAAATTTATACATATTTAGTTATTATCCCCTTCAATATATCCCTACTCCTCTCTTATTTTTTATCCCTACAATCCTCCATGTGAATCTTCCATTGTTCGAAACAGTGATGGAAGTCTTCTTCCATGAGCTCTTTCATGATGCATAACGCTTTTTCTTTCACAGCTTTAATGCCTGAAATCTTGTTCTTTTTAATGCATATTTGAATTTTGAGAACAGATAAAAGTTACATGGTGCCAGGTCAGGTAAATAAGGCAGATGGTCTAACACTGGGATGTTATACTTGGCTAGTGTGTTGTCCTGATGAAGAACCGATGACTTATTCTTCTAAAATTTGGATCATTTTTTTCTTATTTTTTCATACAGTTGAGCAAGGACCTCAAAGTAGTAAAGTTGATTAATAGTTTAACCTTCAGGAACCCAGTGAATGTACACAATCCAATGAATATAAAAAAAAAACTATCATCATCCCTTTGAATTTTTATTTACTCATTTGAGCTTTTCTTGCCATCTTGGAAAAGCATAAACCACTCAAAAACCCATACACAAAATAAACATTCATTGCCACATACTCTTTCTAATAAAAGATAAGTTTCAGTAGTAGTGTTTGCAAGTCTCACATGAAATTTCACGACAATTCTTTGCTCTAATAAACACTTATAATTTTCTCTGCAAAACAAAAAAACAGATGTTATTCAAATGAAGACCATGGCGAGACTAATTTATCTACAGAAACTGGAGTGGCAACAATTGAAAGAGAAAGCTTCATGCTACACAGCTGTTGGTCGTATGAATTTGGCGCACACACAGTTCTTTTGTAGCAGCATGCGTTAGTTTCGTTACTTAATAGCCACACCTTGTATATATAAATTATATGCACAAATGGAATAATGATCCTTGGATACACTTTAATTTTTTTTTTAAGATATGAGCTGTAATGATACACATACTACACATCCAAAAAATATACCTTAACAATTGGTGAAAAAATGTATACTCTTTATATATTATGAAGAATATATATGAAAAAGGTTATACAATATTTTGGTAGATGTTTCAACCACAGAATAAGAAAAACGTTTCTAAAAACATGATCTGAAAATGCCTATTAATCAACCTATCTGGCATTTTGAATTCTTTAAGTAGAAACTTATACTTCCGGAAGAAATCAAGTTATTTAAAAAAAAATTGATCTTTTTAATATCTCAGGTGCTGCTCTAATGTTGAAAAAAGAATTAACTCAGATACTTATCAAGAAATATTGTTAATTTCTAGTCATTTCAAATACCTTGTTTCTTTATAAATGAATTGTTTGTTCATTAATAAGGATTGTTCACCATTAGGATCTCTATCCTATATGGTGTTTAATTATTCATCCATTCTGGACTTCCATTCATCCATGCAAGTCCATGCTGGACTTTATTCCTTATTTGTCACTAACAGAATATTGCACCAATTTATTTGTTTTATTATGTATTTTACTTTATGCTTTTAAAACCACTCATGCATTTTAAAAATAATGCTTTAAGAAATTGCATGTATGAATAGTATTTTAACAAAATTTAAACTTTTTGAAATCATATAATTTTTTGGCATCATTTTTTTAAAAACTTTTCTTGAATATGTGATGTATTCGTAGTTGTCTAATAATTTTATTTATTTTTTAAGATTATTGTAAAAAAGATTATTCAACAATGGAAATTAATATAAATTCATTACTACTGCTCTAATTATTTCATTTCCAATACTTATTTTCTAAAGACATCATTGATATCAATCACCAATTAAATCGGTATGGCAACTAAATAAAAACTAGAGGTGGTAACAGAAAACAATAAACTGATGTTTGACATCAACATGATGATGGGATGACATCTTATTACTAAAGTGAAAGTAAATGTTCAAAAAGGGTATAAAAAAAAAGAGAATATCTCTTTATATAATTTCTGTCTATCAGTCATAATTTTATCACGTTCTTCTTATAATACAAAATGAAATAGGCTGAATGAATTATGTATTCCTTCCCCAAATCACAACAGATAATAACTGAAATAATTCAAGCTGCATGTTTTTCACATGATAAAAAGATAAATAGCAACCAAATATAATTGTAAAAACATGATTCAAGTACCAAAAAATACGACTATAAAAATGAAGATGGTAGGAAGAACACTATGTATAACTGTCCTTCAAGCGCTTATCAACCCCTTTGTGTTTTAACATGTTTTGAACAATACCATATTATTGGTAAGTAATTGCTTATTGATTGTTTTTAATCTTTTTTTATTTACTTGTAATAATGTGTATTATTAAATATCACTTATTTAGTTTTATTACTTTTTTTTTTTTTTTTTTTTTGGTATTTCTTTTACATTATTTATAATTGTAAATTATTCATTTATTCCAATTTATTACACTTCAGACCAACTTCAACTTTAAAAAATTTAGTTATGCATTTAAGTTAAAATTATAATTGTATTTAGGCATTCTTACAATTTGTTAGTTCTTTTTATAAAGTGTCAGTATCATGTTATAATTATGAATTTAATTACCATCTTGTACTTCTATTTATAAATAATTAAAATTTTTCAACAGAAAAAATTATTGTTAAAAAATTATTCGTGAAAGTAATAAAAATTTGATAGCAAAAATTCAGTTGGATAAAAAAAACCATTGTTAATTAAGTGAATTTTTTCCTCTATGTATTAATCCACATATGTATTAAAGAACAAAATCGCTTTGTAGAAATAAACATACTATGTATTACTAACTATAACTGATTTTACATTTAAAAAATGATACTTATGACAGCACATTAATTCGTAACATAAAGTTATTATTTTTTATGAAGCAGATATTACTACAGTAGCTGGTACATTTTTACGTAAAAATTAAAAAAATCAAAAATAAATTCTTGTAACTGGAAGTGGTTTTGAAAATCAGCCAGCACTCAGTGTATTAAATTAATATTCTATATGAAATAGATATGGAAATTTTACATTCATAAAGTATAAAATTAATTTCTCACACCATGATAATTCAACAATTAAAACAAACAATTAGTGTAGGGAAAAAATTATTTATGAGCTAAAATTTTAAGCATTTCATTGCAAGTAAAATGGAATCTTGTTTTTCAAATCGGACTTCAAACAGCTACAAATTATAATGAAAAATGTTAGTGTGAAGTCTATGCTCAAATTATAAAATAATTTTGTGACAGTTTTTATCTTTTTAACTATTTGATAATATTAGTTAATACCACTCAATTAGCTGATATTGTTGAAAATATTTATGTCTATGTCTAACTATTTAAACTATTGAACTAGTTATGTCTGAAAAAAATTTTAATATAATATAATCAATTATCCTAGCTCTTAAACCACCCACATATTTAATTTTAGTAAACACCATATTCTTCTAGTCAATATAAAACTAGAGTAGAGAGGCCAGGCAACAGGACCATTATGCTGAACCTAAAAATAGAAATAACTCCTTACAATGACTTATATAATAATGGGGATTGCTGTAAAGAGACATTTTTAATTTCCTAATTTTCCAAATTACATCAATGACACTTAAAATGTGTGATAACAAATAGGATGTAGAAACTGTGATTAGATTTATATCACACAATATATTTAAACTTATGTTTCATTTAGAAAAACAAAACAACTGTATATGAACAAATGGTAATATAGATTCTTAGAGAATACACAATATATAAATCAGGAAATACTTTTTAAACAACAAATAAGTTAACAAAATGAAGTACCAGACAGTGTGGTATGGAAGAGGTAGCTTAGAAAGGAAGATATCAATTGAACATCACCCTAAATCATCAAACTCGGTTACAAGTAATAATAGAACTACTAAGATAATGATCATATACAGTATGTTATGTAACAAATGATACATGGGGGAACAGACAAAGAGAAGGCGGCACTTTAGTGTTTAACTTGGCATCAGAAAAAAGCCCTTTCAAGCTGATCGACAAGCCGATCTACGAAGTACAGTAACAACGTGAATTTAGTGACACTTATCATTTAATTTCTACCAGCTTAAATACGAGTAGCTTTATAAGACTATTCAATACATTTTTAGATGAAAAAATAGTTGCCAATCACTTTCTAAATATCCTAAATAAAACAAGCTAGCAGTGACACCAGCTGTCTGGTATACAGGTAAAAATCTTACTTTTATAATAATTTTATGGTTAGCAAAATATGTTTAATTAATTAAATAACTTTCATTCAAAACCAAATTTGTCTGAGTGGTTGGTATTACTGCTGATCAGCTGTTGTTACACTTTTCTGATTGTGCAAAATCTGTGTTAAAATCCATTCATTATTAATAATATTAAGTGTAGATTTTCTGTGCTTCTGTTGCATCTACTTTGAAAATTTGTTTTATTTTTCAGAAACTACATCAACAGCTAAAAAAAACTTTTAATGCAAAATAATTAAAACATATTTGATAAATATAATAAATTTTAGTGAAAATAATAAATAAAGTAGTAAAATAGTAATAAATAAAAAAGGTATCATATACAACAAAATTTTACTTTTACCTATCATAACTTAATACTTTTTTTATCATTTACATTGTTGCTACAGATATAAATCAAGGAAAAACTGTTTAACCAAGTTTACAATGAAACTAATTAGAGGCATGTTATTAAAGTTATCACAACAAATATGAATACTTATAAACTATGTCCAGTAGTGAGTAATAATGAGCAATTTTACAGGATATGAATACATACAGAACACTGTGAATATGGAATTGATCCAAATAAAAAGTATATTCACACATGAATACTAAATATATACTATATTTCAATAAGCAATAATGTTTTGGAATTGCTGGTCTGAGAATGGAGAAAAGTCACCCAACACAAATTAAATTTGTCACCTGCTAGAAGCAGTTAAGCGGTTTCAGTACAAAATCAAAATCATATTAAAATAAATACGATAATATTTACATTATATGATCATGTAAAATAGGAAAATGTAAAAAGTAGTAACTGTAATAGTATCAGTGTTTATAATTTTAATGAATTGTATGAAAAAAAATTTTATTTAAAGCATAATTTTACAAGGGTATATGTTTATGAAAACATAGAGATATTGTTCATCCATAATAGCTTAAGTCCCAATGATTAAATTTCAGTGAAATTGTGATTAAGTACTTTTTCCAAAGCAGATATTTGGATAATAATGTTGCCACCATTGCACATAAAATATGAATTTTAACTAATTAGCTAAATTTCTTTAAAAAAAAAAAAAAACATATTAATCAATAAAAGTGTCAATAATACTCAATCGGTGTACTATTTTGGCAGTATGTCTGTCATAGGAAGCAAAAAAAAAGCCAATATAATTTAATCAAATTACACACAATTACCAATAAGTACTGAAAACTTTGAAATTACATCAGAGTTACTTCAGAAAACCAAAGTGAACATCAATATTTAATCAAGAGATAAAATAACTGACATAATTAAAAGTAATTATATAATTCATTGGAAAATAAATTAATATTACATAAAACAAATTACAAACATGAAACAACACTGAACATTTACCCAGGGTTCAATATGTAAAATTATATGTGCACTGATAAGACAGTCATTGAACAGGTTAAGTAAAAATCATTTACAATAAGTAAAACAAGAAAATTATTATTCTGGTATACAAAAAAAAGTTCAACCAACTTCTGCAAAATTGCATTTGTCTTCATATTCAATTCAGATAGTTAAAAAAATAATTGAATTTTTTAATTTGAATTTAAAGATGAATATTTAACTGAAATAAGTTTAATAAATTTTCATGATGCTCAGATAAACTGATGAGTGAATACATGAAACATTCCAATTTTATTATATAATTACTTTTTGAGCAGAAAAAAATTCAATTTTCAGTAAAGTACATTAAGAAACTTCTACATACCATGATAGATCCAGAGTATTCTTTGATAAAATAACAAAAAAAGAAATTTAAAAAAATATAATTAATAATTTATATATTATTTCAGAAAGAAATTGCACATTTAAAAGACAGATCTGGTGATACGGCTGTAGTGGGTAAAAGAGATCTAACTGAATATGGAATGGTTACAAATGATGTTTTTGAGCTGTTTACTGTGCATCAGTTTAACACCAATAGGTATATGGGGAAGAAGAGGCCGAGGGAGAGGAAGAACAAAGAGCAGAGTGCAGATAGGACTGCCGATAACTGGAAAATATCGTGATCCAGAATCTGATCAATATTACAATAATAATAATGTATGTATTATAGTAATTAAAATTAACTGATGTTTAATAATAAGTACAGCAAAACTTTATTAATTAAAAAATCAAATATACACCAAAATCTTTAAATGAAATATGTTGAATTTTAAGTATCTTAAATTTTTCCTTAAGTATCTTCCTTATCTATCAATAAAAAGTAATAAATTATTTCAATATTTTAGCATACTCTGTCGTATGCAACTGAATGATTATGTAGTTTTATCTATACATATATTTAACGCATTTGATTGTGCAAGATGTAATATTCTCTTCAAAGAATAACAGATGTAGTTTCTAATTTTCAAAGACACACCCTTATTTCTTTAACTCTATACTTCATATATACTCCAAAAACTAGAGATAAGAAATGAACAAAAAACTGACATCTTTGTATGAAATTCTTTATTTTATGGAGTGCTACAAGTTTCAAGATCGACTCGTTTCTCATTTTTGTTAATGTTATTTCTATTATTATTTCTTACGTACTATATGTATTGATGTTCAATGTAGGTGATAGCAATATCTAGTGAAGCTCTGATTTTAAAATCTTTCAAGAAGCAACATTCAGGCATTTGTCTGAATGGTTTATACCTCAATTACTCAAAAACCAATTTGATTCACTTTCAAATCGGCCAGACACAAAGAAGGAGGAATGATGTTAATTTTAAACTTATTCTTGCATTAGAAGAGAAACATATTTTCCATTTATTTCCAAGGTCTCTGATTATTTTTTTTTAACCTCCGGGACTACTGTTCCGGAGATACTGTTAGGTATTGCTTCAGAGGGTGAGATTAAATGATTAAGAAAAGATGAGAATAATTCATGGAAGCATATTACTGAAGCTGAAATAGAGCAGCAAATATTCTTATTAGGCATCTTAAGAGACAAATAATTAGACAAAATGAGGTTCACCATAAATATCAACGATTATAAATGATATATTTAATATTAACTGGTATTAACTTATTAGTAGTTATTACCATCTAAATAACTAGAATCAAAATTTAATGTTTTACAACTTCATTTTTCTTTACAGGGAGCAAAAATTTTGGAAGCATCACATTTTGATTATGAATACGTACTTGGCCACAAGATAGCATTTTTGTGTGTAGCACGAGGATCACCGAGGCCACATATAACATGGTACAAGGATGGAACAGAACTTTATTCTCATCTTTACTTACATGTCAGTATATTGCCTAGATTTATCTGCCCAAAAATAGTAATCATGGTTATTTTTTATATACGAGTTTGATTCATCAAACTCCAGGGTTCAATCCTCTATATCCAGCCAACTGATATAAATAGTATAGACAGCACTAGAAATATATTCTCAGCGAAGATTTATGGAATATGACCAGTTCTATTCTCCTCAAAACATATATTCGTAGTGGACTATAACATAATAAATATGTATCTAAATATAATGTCCTAATTAACAATTGGTAGATTGGCCTCCATTATGGGCTGAATATTATGCAATAATCTGAACAGGGTGTGTAAAAGTGATGCAAATTTAAAAACTCCCACCAAAATGTAAATTGTAATTTATTAACTTGTAATTCTATACCATATCCCATATACATGTTTGCAAATTGCCCAACAAATTAATCATCAACCAAAAAAAAAAAGTTCACTCCACTGATTTAACCAATGATTAGAACCTAATTTGAGATTTCAAATGAAATTACAAAAAAAATTTCTTTTTATCTTGCAGCCTAGTACACTAATTGAAATTAGTACACTAATTGAATATTGTATATTAAAATTAAAAGATAAGGATTGCAATGCTAGAAACAAATTTATAATAAATATGACTTTAATCTTGCTTTTTACTGCCTTCCGAAAATCAATTTAATGTTACAGAAAATATTGATTAACAGTCCAGTTAATTAAAATCCAGTATAAAAAGGAATTAAATCAAATTTATTATAATATAATATTAAAAAAAGAATGAGTAAAAACTTTTCTGATATTGCGAGATCAAGATAATGAAACAAAGAATAACTCTGAAAAACACAAAATATGGATGTTTCTTATGGATGTTTCTTTTTAATTTTTATACAGAATAGATATGAAAAAATAGCTCTGTCATAAGAATTTATTATAACTACAATTTTGAGAGCGAACTGGAGAAATGAAAACAATAGAGTACAGAGAAAAGTAAATTAAATTTTTTTTCTAAAATATATTTACTTTTTTTTTAAAGAAAAAATTTTTTCATTTTAAATATAAAATTAACAGGTTACCTTTATATTTCCTGGAAAATATAATATAGTATATTTTCTAAAAAGGAAACTGTAACAATCATATATAAAAAAAATATTTTCCACGTTTTTTATTTTTGGACTTAGGAAATCATGAAACATCAATAAACAAAAAAAGGAGAGTTCATTTTTCTGTTTCAATATATATTTGTGTATGTTAGTATATATTTGGGTTAATAACTTGGTTGGTTAAACAACCAAAAATGTTAAAATGTGGCAAGGTGATGTTTTGATATGGGTTAATTATGCTGTTAAAGGTTTAGAATTCAAAAGCAGTGGGTAGAGTAAAAGTACCCTTCTTTTTTCTCACCATATTTTGGTTTCGATTGTACATAATAAAATTTTGTTCATTTGAGTTTTGAACTTTTCAAAAAGATAAAGATTTTGTTGTTAAAAATAATTTCTGAAATTACACCCAAATTAAAAAATTTTTGTTAAAATTTTCCATTTTCTCCAAATCTGGATTTTCCCCTCAAACTAGGAAACATGTAAATTATTACAACTAAACTTGGAATCTTTTGGGTGTAACCAGCTGATGTGGATTTAATCTAAACATCAAATAAATTATACTTTGAGGGTTAGTAATCTATTAACAGAAAAAGTTTAGCATCACTGCTGATTTTTTTTTTGTAATAAATTACTAAAAAAAATGTTGAAGTAAAAAATAGGTAGAATACTAGTTATGTTAACAATAGAATTCTAATTAGTTTACTTACTATTAATAATAGAATATTTTTCATTTTATATTTAATTTTTATTTTCATTCAAATTGTTCATTAATCCAAATTGGCCTTGCAAAAATCAAAATGGATTTACAAGATAGGGAATAATATATTTATGATGTATATAAGTTTTCATTGTCAAATGACCTCCAACTAGAATAATTTAACTGAACCAACTAAGAGATGTTTTTTCACCCTTAGATCATGTTCAGTCTTCAATTTTAATTACCTTTAAATATAAATCAGAATGTTCTACTTAAAAGAGACTCCATCACTCAGTAGTTTATATTAAATCCATATTTTTGTTAAAATGTATATATTGGTATGAGATGGGTAAAATAATGTGGAAGATGTTGATATGATTGGTGCTGGAGTACAGAGGACTATTTATTGCCTGCACATTTGAGTACTGCCACTCTGTGTTGAGCATTAGCTATTGAACAAGGATGCGTAATCATGTTTTGCTGTTTGTTGAAATGTGGTTAACTGTTCAAGAACATGTATTTGTGATGGAAACTTATTTAGAGATAAAATCTCATGTTGTGTATGCGCAAACATTCAGCAAGAAATTTGAAAAAGAAGCACTAGTGAAAAGTATAATTGAAGTTACTTAAAGTATTTCATGAAACAAGTTTGGTGTTAAACAATAAACATGCCCAATACAGATCAGTTTTAATGACGCAGGTTGTACAGGACATTAAGGTAGCAGTTACAAGATTTCCTCAAAAATCTTTGCGGAGACTATGCCAGGAAATGAACATTTCACAAGATTCAGCCGACATTGCAGTGAGGAGAATGCTGAAATGCTATTCACACTGAATGTAGGTTTTCCATGAAATAACTAATGCTGATTATGCTAAAAGGGTTAACAACTGTCAATGTTTCAAGAACTTCATTAAAGGAAACATTGGGATTTTAGATCAATTGTTTTTTTACAGATGAAACATGGTTTCATCTTGGTGAGTATGTTTAATGGTCAGAACTACCAAGCCTGTGGTACTGAAAACCCACACATTTTCTTTGAATCTCCCCTACACTCAAAAAAAAAAAAAAAATAGATATATGGTGTGCAGTTCCTTTAAAGGCAATGAATAATAGGATCCTTGTTTTTTTTAAAACTACATATGCTGCCATCTACCAAGAAATTATCCAACACTTTATAGCTTTACTGCAAGAGGATGAGCATGATGTTGGTTGCAACAGAACAGAGCCACTTGCCATACAGCTCACTCTACTATACAGATGCTACTAGGGAAAAATCATTTCTAAAGGATTATAGCCACCAAAATCCCCTGTACTGACTAGTCCAAACTTCTTTGGACTTGAGACACCTTCAATCAAGCCTAAATCAAGAAAAAGAAAATTTTCAAAAACTTTTCTGCATTTTAAATACAGCATCTATATTTAAAAAGAAATTATAGACATTTCTTTATAGAAAACCTCTGTGGGGTTACTTAAAAGAAATTGTTTATAAGAGCACAGTTCACAGGAATTGAAGACAACTATTACCAATGCCACCCAGGAAACAGACAGGATACAGATAACAGAGTAGCTAGGAATCTGGTCAAACATGTTAACATGTATGCAGAAGTGTAATGAAATTTTCATCACTTTCTGTTAATTATTATGTATGTATTTGCCAATAAACTATTATTTACAGACTAAACTAAGTGATAGGGCCTTTTTTAAGTTGAACAACCTGAATGTTTCAAATTCAAAAAATACAGGATCAATGAATATCATTTACCAATGCACTTTTTGAACATTGATGATTGGTTTTAAGTATAAATTTATCAAAAAAAAATACTACAAGATGAGCAGTAACGCTTAACAAAGCATATGATATTTTCCAGTGTTGTTTATTTGTCATGGACTAAATGACTGATGGTTATAAATAAATGAGTGGTGTAATTTTTCATAGTGAGCCTTATCTATACAATAAATACATAATTAATGTTACAACTATAAATAACTATTAAGATGTATCATATTTTCATACTGTCTTGAATTACTAACAAAAGTGATGCAAAGTGATTTTTCTGCTTTCATTGTTTTATTTGTTTTAATTTATGTCCGCTATCTCAATCTGTATTTTTTTTGTACATTACTTACCCATCAGCTATTATTTATACAGGTTGCTAACTTGTTTTAAGGAAACTTTCAGAAATATATGTATTTTAACTAAACAACAGTTTATTTAAAAGAACAATTTCTGTTATTTATTTTTTGTTTGATGTTTAATAGTAGCCAATCTTTAAACTGAAAATACATTTTTGGCATTTAGGCATGCAGGATACACTTAAAAAAAAAGTAATATGCCAAAAATTAAATAAGTCTAATTATGAAAAGCTGTAACTTTTAAAACTAACATTAAACCCACATTCCTTTGGGTATAATATTTTTACATTTGCATACTGATACATTTGAAAAAATTTCAAGCCATGAAAATTAAAGCAAATATAATTGCAAATAACCAGGTTCGATTTCCAGTAAACATGGCATTTTTCATAAAAAATAATAATATAATACATTATTATTATAATAATGTAATAATAATAAATTTACAAAATTCCCTTTCCATATCCCATCACAATCCCTTTCAAGCTTATATGGCGATATCATCAAGCAGAAAAAAACAGATATTTTTAAAATTATTTTTTTATTTTTTTCTCCTATCTTGCTGTGACTGAGATTTATTTGCTTTGAATGTGTTATAGGAAATATTATGGGGGACAGGATAAGAATCAAAACAAATAAAATTTGAAACAATTCTTATATAGAATAATTTCTGAAATTTGGATTAAGCGTTTCCTTCTTGTTAAAATAATAAATGATAACCTAGGAAATATTGGTAGCTCTATTCTGTAGTTAAAAATTCAAAGTAGAAAATTATCTAAGAATTAACTATCTAAGCTCTAAGATTAATTAATTAAGATGTCTCTCAGTTCATAAGCTCTGTGGAACTGCTCTACCTTGTGGTTCATATTTTAAACTGACACTGTTATTCTTTTTATTTATTATATTTTGTATAACAATTTTATTTTATTTGTATAACAATTTTTTATTAAAGAATAAATGTTAACAATAATAATAATTATATCACTTTGTTCTGCAGGTACATGAATGGCCAATTGGTAAAGATAAAGTTAAATCCAAATTAGAAATTGATCCAGCAACACAAATGGATGCTGGTGTTTATGAATGCTATGCAGATAATATGTATAGCATAGATAGGCGCAGTTTTAAGACTGATTTTAGCATAGCTTTTGATTAATAATTTGTTTATTATCAGAAATAGTAATACCTGAATGATTCAGATCAAGGATTATTATTAAATTAACAAGTAAGCACAAAACAATATGATGTAGCAAATGGATGGGAAGTGAACAAACATTTTAACAATCAAATTTTTTAATTCCATTTATAACTAGAAAATAATTCAATAATAAATATTTACATGCATTTTATAAAATACAACACCTTTACTTGTAAAACACATGTAGCCATTTAAAAAATATTTTTTTTATACAAAATAAATGATTATATTAGAGAATTGGTTTTTGTTAGCTTTTATAACCATCTAGAAAAAAGATAGTGTATAGATCACATCAGAGTTTAGCATACCTACTAAAGGTAAGCCACACTATGAGCAAAAAAGGAAGTACTAAAGTATCTAAGAAAACTATATGAAACAGTCTTCAATCCGAGCAACATCACAAAGTATTTCATTAAAAATAGAAAAGAGAAGCAGTATTAGTTCACATTATATGTAAAAGTAACAAATTACAGAGGAGGCATTATATAAAGATAATAAATCTACAAAATCAGAAATGAATAAGCAAACACTTAAATATGCTAGTTGAAAAATTTTGTGTGTGTTTTTGGTCTTGCACTATTTATATCTACAGAACTACTAGACTGATTTTGACCAAACTTGGCTAGATTATTTCTATATTTGGGGCATTGATGCCATTAAATTTTTAATTTAAAATGTCAAGGAGGTGAGGCTGTACGGCAAGGTCACCCTCCCTCAGTATCTCAAGATTTCACCTAATTAAGGTCTTATTTTTCTTAGTTACGTTTACTAATAATTAAAAATTAATATCTGCAAAAAAAATTTGCAAAATCACCCTCACACCAAAAAATGGTCTTAATAAACTAGTGGCTAAGAGAGTATCATGCATCAATAGTACCCCTCTCACCACAAGGAGCGATAATGTAGCACTACAGCTGTTGTAGTTGTTGCTATGTTGTGATGTCACAGGTGAATGGTAGAATTAAATAAATGAATAATATTTAAAGTGTAAAAAAGTATGCATGTACACTTTAGTTAGAATTATTGAATTAAATAAACAAAAAATATTATATTTAAATAAAATTATAAATATTTTAAATTAAGATATGTATAAGTTGTGTATCAGAAAAAAGTTGTATGAGGGGAAAGTCCTACAACTGTGTTGTCAGATTCTTTTTATTAAGAAAAATAGTGTTTTTTCATAAAAATACATGAATAGAAAATACAAGAATTTTAATTTACTAAACACTGATGTATATGATTTGATTTATATTACTGATACCTAACTGATCTGAGAATCCTTTTTTGTATTCTGAAAACTTACTTTAATTTTTTTAAGGAACTCTGATATATACTTATTTTAGATAGGAATACACAACATAACATTTAACAATGATTAGTCTTTCCTAAGTCAAAAGTGAAATTATATATTATCTGCCTATTACCAAGGTTGCTTGCATATTCTATATCTAATTTGCAATGTTACTACTGTACATAAAAAATAAAAATTTCCCAAACAGATCACTTAAAGATGTGCTGTTCATAACGATATACATAAATCTTGAATTAAATAAAATAACTAATACTTAAAGATGTTTAAAATATTATATAACATTAAATTAATACCTTTTCAAATAGGTACTGTTAAGTTTCATAGTGACTGTTGATGAACTGATATAAAATCATAAGTCACTTTCCAGAAAATGACAGCAATTTTCAAGAATAACAAGAGAAATAAGTAATATATTTTAAATAATCAAACTGATCAAATAAGTACCAGCAATGTATTAATAAAAAAAAAAAAAAACAAATACAAATAATGCTTAAATTCTAAGAGGTCGCAGTTAAATCATCAGTTTCTAGAAAGGATTTTCATGCTAAATTTAAAAAAAGGTCACCCTTCAAATCTCAAAAAAAAAATAACACAGACAAAGTAAAAAATATGACACAGAAAACAAATTTAAATGATACTCAATACTTTAAAGGACACATTATAAACATCTAAAGAAAAATTTCAAAGTCAAGATTGCAACTTGCTGAGAAATTTGTTTTTTTTCTTCATTATTTTAAAGATATTTCTAACCATTTTAAAAACAAGATTTTACTAAAGAATTCATGATATTTCATTGATATGTTTAAAAATCAAGAAATAATAACTGTAACAATAACACTCACTGTAACTTCAATATTATACTCAAGTCAAAGAGAAGAGTAACAATGAATTACTACATCCCAAACCCCATAGGGGAAGATACCCACCAAGTGACAATTCCGGTCGCCACACCACCCCTCCCATTCCTAGCCCTGAGGGGCTTTACCGGGAGTCATCTTAATGACCTTCGTACTGATTACATATCTCAGTCACCAGCCAG
>JAAAKQ030009650.1:0-18424 GCA_010016005.3 Zanna intricata | reverse complement strand
AATGCCATGCCTGACCGGGATTCGAACCCAGGACCTCCGGATGAAAGGCCGAGACGCTACCACTCAGCCACGGAGGCCGGCAGATATAGGTCTTGTAAAGGTCAAGTTCCCAAGATATAGTTCTTATCAAGGTCAAGTTTCCCGAGATATAGGTCATGTAAAGATCAAGTTCGTGTGATATAGGTCATGTCAAGGTCAAGTTCCCGAGATCGACGTCACGTAAAGGTCAAGTACAAAATATATAGGTCATGTCAAGGACAAGTTCCCCGACCAGACATCATTTTAAGGTCATGTTCTCGAGATAGAGGTCATTTAAAAATCAATTTTCTGAGATTTAGGTCATGTCAAGGTCAAGTTTCTGAGATGTAGGTCATGTCAAGGTCAAGTTTTCACGATATAGGTAAAGTCAAAGAAAATTTCCCGGGATTTAGGTAATGTGAAAATCAAGTTCCCTAGATTTAGGTCAAGATCAAGTTCCTGAGATTAAGGTAATCTCAAGGTCAAGTTACCAAGATCAAGGTCAATTTACAAAGATGTAGTTCATGTCAAGGTCAAGTTCCAGAGTTTTAGGTCATGTCACTGTCAAGTTTCCGAGATCGAGGTCATGTCAAGGTCAAGTTCCCGAGATTTAGATCATCTCAAGATTCTAAGGTTCAAATCCTAGTAACGACAAAAATTTGTATACGGATTCGAATCCGTATCCAGCGTGGATACCGCTGTTCTTCAGTGGTTGGGTTTCAATTAACCACACTTCTCAGGAGTGGTCGACCTGAGATTGTAGTAGACTACACTTCATTCACATTCATACACATCATCCTCATTCATCCTCTGAAGTAATACCTTAATGATAGTTCAGGAGGCTAAACAGATAAAGAGAGAGATCATCTCAGGGTCAAGTTAGAAAATCATTTAACCAACTGCTGAAGTTAATTTTTAATACACTCTGTAGTGTATTGTTCTTTAAAGTATCCCTTTATGGTGTTCTATTAATGTTGTCTATTAACATGAATTTACGTACTACATATACATACATAACATTACCTTTTTTTTTACTATACATTTGTTTTTTATTTTGAAATGTTTTGAATCTCAATGAAACTTAATTTGTAACTTCAGTAACTTGAGGACATGAATGATGATTCAAATACTGATGATTTCTTTTTTAGTGAAATCATCGATTTCATGCAAAAGGAAATCGCAAAAGTAAATGAAAAAATGATCTGCCTGCAACTAGTTAATGCCACCAAACTTGCTTGGATATGTTGGCGCCATTCGGTTGCAGGCGGTATTGCTACTAAATTCTACCTTTGTGGTGTGATTCCATGAAAAAAGAAATCACAACACAAAAGAAATTCCAAGAAAATCGCAAAAAAAATGTGCATACAACTAAATGGCGCCACCACTAACTATTGTATATTTTGATACAATTTTGTTTCAGGTAGTATTGCAATTAAATTCTACCTTTCAGCAACATTAGATAGAATTAAAATCCATTTACAAGTATATTAAATAAATTTATTTCAATTAACCTGTTCATATATTCATCTGCTAAAAATATTTCAGTATTGTATTTCATTGTTGGACTATTTGTTAATACTGTTTTGTAGTTTACCTTTAAAAAAATGATTTAAATTAAATGAGTTTTGTCTTTATTATTAAATAAATTTTGTCATTTTCTGGGATGAATTTGTTCAATATATATATATATATTTATTTATAATTTTTATATTATACATTATAATTTATTTAAATTTAAATTACATTATAATTTTTATATACTCAATTTCAAATCTAAATAAAAACACAATACCCAATGTACATGGATAAACAAAGTAGGCCCTCCCTATATAACTCAAATTAAAAAATTTTAAAGAAATATAAAAATATGAAGAAATGGCTGCTGTACAGCATAATTATTTATAATATTAAACTAGTTTATTTGAATAAATTAACTAATTTTATACTTTATTACAACTGGAAGTTCACTGGAACCATTGACACGAAAATATGAGTCATTTTAAGATAATTGTTTACAGTTGTAGGAAGTAGATAGTAAATGTGTAACAATTACTACTGAATTGTGGGATGAAATGCTATACTGTATAAAGATAAATGGCATTACATTAATCAAGTATGGAGCATGATCAAAATCATTTTAAGTTTATATTTTTTGACTGAAAGCTCATATTCTCAAAAAAGTAAACAATTTCCATAAAGGATTGTGGCCAGGAGTATGACTCCATATTTTTCTTAACTTGGTCTTTCATTCAACCAACTCAGTGTTATCATTGATTTTTTAAAATATATTGTTTTGCATTATTTATACTGCTAATAAGTTGTTTAGCTTGCTTGTATGTTATAAATTTAATTGCAGATTCAGGAGCTATTTTAAAAATGTTGATGCTGCTGCCATGCCAAAGGCTTATGATACCACTTTCTTGTTACATGTCTTAAAAAATAGCTAATACTGTCCTGTCTTTGTGGTTCAACAAAGATATTGACAGACTAACAAACATGAAAATTTCTTATAAATAAAATCTATTACTCAAAAAATATATAAAATAAAATAAGTAATAATAATAACAGTAAATATTAAAATACAAAGTATATCATTTTACTTTTTAAAATTTGTAACAGTTTATACAAAGAGAAATAATTATCAAAACTAAGTTTGTTCTGATGTTTTTAATGTTTACACAATTTAAGAATCATGGCACAAGAGAAACCATAATGCTTGAAAATTTTTGAATCTAACTCTGTTTGTTTCCCTTGATTCAAAATAAAGTTATATACAACACCCAGTTTATCATATAGAATGTAGTTTTTGACTCACCATGGATAAGGTTTCTCATCATTCATTTTAATCATTATTATTGTCATAATCCTCAGTGCCAACCCCTTTCATGAAGCTATATTAGCCTTGATTTAGAAAACTGTTCATCTCAATGCTTTCCTGGATATATTCCATAACCAGCCTTTTCAGCAACTTACCGAAAACTAGCTGATAACTACTGATCTCACTCGGATCCTTTCCAGATTTTAAGAACACCCTCTTAACAATACATCCTCTTGGAACGCAATCGTCCAATAAGTATCAAACGAGATGCATTTATGTGAACTAAAAATTCAGTCATGAAGTATTTCCTGGAAGATAAAAATGATCTCTCAAAGAGATGGGTACTGAATCCATATAGTGAAAATGTTGTTGAAGCTGCTAATTTATAATTTGAGATTTTGACTAGCTCATCAAAATGCTGATACAACGTTATAACAATTCACAGGTAAAGATTTAGATATGTTTTGACTTGCTTGTTGAAATGAATAAGTAAATTTGATCACAAGACGCATTGAAAATATTAATCCCTTTTGCCACATGTTACCTCTATGAAAAGAGTTTCTCATCTATGGTTGTGCTAAAAATTAAATACAGAAAGTCTTCTTTTTGATGTGTTTCTAAGTGAAACTTTTAAATAATAATAATAATAATAAAAGGCAAATGCAATCACCTCATTAATTTATTTTCTTTACATGTGTACTTATAAATGTAAGTAAAATGTTTATAATAAATGATTTTTTTTCATAAATTAATTTTGTAATTGTTTACATGTAAAGTAGGACCCCCTGGGGTTGCAATCCCCAGGTTGAGAAATGTTGTTCTAGATTATTTCCAGTAATTAAAAACAATTTATGTTATAATTCTATAATCTATTCTTTAAAGAAATTTTGTTTATTTTTACATGTAACATTTTTTTTTTTTTTGTTTAACCTCTGGAACCACCGTTCTTTCATCTTTCATCTTTAGAGGATGAGATGAATCAATTGTAGCGTGTGTGAAAAATGCCATGTCTGATCAGGATTCGAACCTGGGACCTCCGGATGAAAGGTCAGGATGCTACCACCAGCGCCACGGAGGCCAGCACATATAACATTACATGCCACTATACATACCACTATAATTAAAAGATTTAAAAAAATATTTAAAATTACTTTCAATTTAATACAACAATATTTACTGAAAATTTTATGTTTTATGCCATTAATTTCTTTAATTTTGTATCTATTAACAAAAGTTTTAAAGACAAATTAAATTAAAACCTCCTCTTTTTTTAATTTGTTCAAATTTAATAATTATTACATTTTATTATGTAATTTATTTTATCTGCAGCAAATATTTGTACAATCCTTTTTGCAAAATTATTTCATGCTTATTATTTAAAAGAGAAAAGTTAACAGATCAAATGATAATAACAACAAATTATTCTGATCATGAGGTTTTGCACAATCTGATATTGATATAATTCATAAATGGTCAGTTGATAATAGAATTCCGTTTAATTATTCTGTGTAATAATTTTGCATATCATTTCTTGTAACTTAATTTAGGAAAACCCTTATAACAAAATATATCTACAGGATTGGTCAGCACTCTAAACAGCATGTTGAAGTTATTTCTGATCTTGGGGTTTACTTCAATTCAAATTTGCACCTATATAAGACTATGGTTAGACCTATTTTTGAATATAGAGCTGTCACTTGAAAATTGTGATGTGGTTATATCTGTAATAGTACATTAACGGAGTACATAATGGAGCAATAGTATGTTGTGTCTTCATTGCCATATCTCATCCTTTCAAGACTAAAAGGATGAGTACAGTTTTTGGAAGATGCAGTCGCTTAAGGTGAAGCGTTTTGTAAAAGAACTTTTCTTTTCCCATAAAACTATTAATGGGATTATTGGGTATAATTTGAGAAATATAAGCATACGAGTTTTGTTTATTTGTTCTACTAGGCACGATCTCTTTAAATGGTTTTTTTAACAGCAGACTAACTCTTTAAGCAAGATGTATTAGCAGGGTGAATGGGTACAGGTGACTGGTAAATATATTTTATGTTAAACCAAGAAATATAATGAATATATATGAATAGGCTTTCTTATGAAAATCTCATTATGTTGTTTTGCTTTTAGTGACTTGTTAATAGTGTTTTTGATTTGTCTAAAACAAAAACACTATTACTAAGTTATTTTGTAGTTTAATATCATATTTATATCCAGTTTAGTGTTCTGACATTCTCCTGCTTTATATGTTCTTTGGTAGGACTAATCCATAAATCATTGTTTTCTTCACTGTTCTACATACTTCCTTCACATTAGAGTAGGTCACTAAGTTTTCCTGTTAGTTAGGTTTTCTTCATGGAGGTTAGGATGGTTGTAAGCGGAGAAGTGGAGGCCATAAAAAAATAATAATTATGAAATTTCTATAATGTACATAATTTACAATGTACTGTAATTAGTACTATTATTGAGCTAGTATTTTTTAATACAATATTAAAAATAACAATCAATAAATGTTATCAAATAATGAATAGAATGAATTATTTATTAAAATTTATTAAACTTAGATTATAATTTAAACTGTAATTACAATTTAATAAAGGCTTCAGTTCATTGAAAATAGTATTATCTAAGCCAAACATTAATAATAATAAATGACACATTTCTTAGCTCTTGCCAAATAATTTGATACCACACAAATTAAAACTTGACGGAACCATACACAAATTTTTAAAAAATCAGGAGCTACAAAAAAACATCTCTATAATAATTCAGAATTGCCAATCCTCTAATATGTTTACACAAGTACTAAGTACAACTGTTTTACATTATGACAAATATTTTTGGGCTATTTCTTTTAGGGAAACATACAGATGACCAAATCTCTAAGATAGTGGATAGTACAATCTGGATCCGCACTACTGCATAGACACAATAGGTATTTTCCTATTATATTATTATTATACTATATACTATTTCGTAGAGACACAGACAGATAGGAATTGTCCAGGGTATTCTCAAGAATCATTGAACTGATCTAAAGAAAATCATATCATTGTTTAAAAACTTCTAACCAAAGGATATAGATATATTATGTAACCATTTGTATATACCCTAGATACACCCCCTTGGTATCACTGGTATAATAATATGTTGACAAAAATAGTGGATGTGAGAAAATCATTCAAAATACATTCAACAAATACTGGAACTTATTCTAAGAAATCAGAAGTTTACCATCATTTGAGCTAAAACAGTTTTTTATTTCCATAATCATCTTCAGACCTTTCTGATTATGTCTGATAATTAAAATACTGTGACATGAAAGATCTTTCTCAGAATATGTTTTACCTTCACTTAAAAAATGTTGTACTTTTAATAAGTTTTGCCTTATTGTCTTTTAAAGATCTCATGCCTCTAGTCCCTTCAATTAACACAATATAAAAAATATCAACAGTATTCAAATGTTTTTTTTTTCAAAATGTGTTTTATAAGAAAAATAATAAAATGTAGAAAATCCCAGAAAATCAGCCTTTCTTGCTCTCTAATAAAAAATCTAATTTATAATTTTTCAATTTCAAGCTATTCTGCCTTCCCTAGGACTTAACACCTTTCATTAAAAACAAAGAAAATCTATGACATTTAAACTTACTTTTTCAACTTGCATCATTACTCAAGCACACCTAAAAATATATTTGAAACAGGTAAGGAATCAAGCCTTCATCTAATTAAAATTAAAATTTATTAATTCATATTGTCAAAGTATTTTATATTTTTCAGAAATTCTACTTTTTAGGAGTAAAAAACTCATAGTATAATAATGCTTTATTTAGAATCTCTACAAGTCAATTAAAAATTTTTTATAGCCTTTAAATTAGCATTAAATTAATAGTTCAAAAAATTAATCATTAAAATTTTTATATGTACAACATTAAAATTGTATGTAAATATTCCTATCGATAAGATTTTATAGTTATTAATGTTTAGATTAAACAAATGTTTCATTTCAATACATAGTAGTAATGCATTATATAAGTCATATTTGTAATAAATATATATGCTACCCTGCACATAAAAAAGTAACTTTCATAGTATTTCGCATGTATTCAGGAGAAACTGTGATAAAATCTTGGTTAGGATAGAGTCAAAAACAAAGCACACAGTTAATCATGAAATAAAACTCATTTAAAGTATATATTAATAATTAAATATAAGTACATGAAGTAATAGTAATTGAAATACACGATGGTAAATAAATAAAATTTGCTACAAAATAAATAACAATTCAGGAGGAATTAATGAAAATGATTCGAGTTCATATTTTCAAATTCATTAATTGGATGTATTAATTTTTAATATCTGAAAGGTAATTATCAGAGTATTATTTTTTTCTGTAAAAGAAAGTCTTTTAATTTTATTTTAAATGAATTTGTGAGATTTTTTAGATAGGTTAGACACTGCTTAAAAATCATAATGAGGCTCTTTCTGGTAAGCTAAAGTTACTGTGTTCCGAGATATAAAAAAACAGATCTATTGTGCAAGAATACTCTTATTTTTAAACAATAATTGATTAGCTCTCTTTTTTTCTGTTTTATCCTCTGTTAATACTGTAAGATACTGCTTCAGAGGATGAATGTGAATGAAGTGTAGTCTTGTACAATCTCGGGTCGACTCCTGAGAAGTGTGGTTAATTGAAACCCAACCACCAAAGAACACCGGTATCCACAATCTAGTATTCAAATCCATGTAAAAATAACTACCTTTACGAGGATTTGAATCTTAGAATTCTCGCTGATTTGCGATGTCACGTTAACCACTAGACCAGCCTGGTGGGCAAAGAAAAGATGCCAACAGCACGTAGTATTCCCAGGCAGTCACCCGTCCAAGTACTAACTGCGCCCGACATTGCTTAACTTCTGTGATCGGACAAGAACCAGTGTGTTCAACGTGGTATGACCATTGACTAATTGAATAGCTGGTTTTAGCGAAAGTTCCATGTCACATATATAAATTAAAATATGAACACTAAAAAACATGGTTTACATTTTACGTTTAAAATATTAAAATTTTACATGACTCACTTTCATATTGTATTACAAAGCAATTTTGCAGTTATTTGCTTAATGGAGCAAAACAGTGCAGTTACTTCAAATCAGCAACATTGAAAAAAGATCTTAATAATTAACTCCTATTGCAATTCTTTTTCTTTTAGTGGGTCAGCTTATGTCAAAATATCATCCACATAAAAGTCAGAATTAGCAACTTCAGCATATTACAAACTATGATTTTATGACCAGTTGCAAAATGTTTTAATGAACTGGTGTTTAAATATGATGCAGGAAATTACATCACTGATGCAATGGCTTATCTTTCTGAATTCACTAAATTTGTTTCTAAAACATATCAGATGCTTTGGATAAGATTACATCAAATGGTTACATTACATCATTTTACAGATAACACTACATCAGTAAATAAAACAAAACAAAATGATATTTACTAAACATTCAAATATGATATAAGAAAAATAAAAATAATTTGCTGGTGATTTGATGAACACCATATCTGTTATGTTTAATAATTATTAAAGCCCACAAAGTGTTCAGTTCTTCTGAATTTAACAAAAAAAAAAAAAGAAGAAAGATAGCTCCCAAGATCAGAATATGGAAAATATGAAACTAAATCTGTGTTTTAATTTTTTGAGACCAATATTTATGTTAAAATATTGTCACATATTTTGATATGCATACTAGAAAGATATCTCAGAGATCTAAATAATAACACGAATCACAATATTCTAATACATGACAGAGATGAAATAGCCAAGAGTATAAGTTAAAACACTGGTAGATTCAAACCAGTTTGTTTAAACAACGTTACCTAAAGAAGCCTATAGCGTAATCCATGTACTATGCACTGAAAATGATATTTTACCGCAGGTACTTCTTTGAATAATTATAAAAGCTGTTAATAATTTTCAGGGCCTCTATCAGCTTTTTAAAAATAAATGTAATTTGTAATCCATGATTACAAATCATTAGAGACTAATTGTCAATTATGAAATTGAACATTTTAAATGATGATTTATTAAAATTTGAAATACGTATGATTTTTTTTACTATCAATAATATTACATTACAAATCAAAAAATTGTACAAAGAAATAGATGTAACAAATAATTTTTACGAAATTAAATAATTGATTAGTTAAAAAAATCTTTATTTCTATTAACATAAAAAAAATTATTTCATTATTATGTTTATAATAATTACAAAAAATAAAAAATAAATAAATAAAAGTACCGAAAAAATAAAATAAAAATTAATTTCTTTATAAAACTTTAACTTAACTGTAAGCATAATTATTTACTGAATAAATCACAAATAGAAAATTAAACAAAAAATCAACTTAATTGTAAGCATAATTATTTACTGAATAAATCACAAATAGAAATTGAACAAAAAATCAGTAGAATACATCAAAATGTAATTCAATAATTACTACTGACCGTTGTGAACTGCTGAACTTGACCAACATTTCACTCCCACATTAATATATATTTTATTTTTATCTCGTTAATAGACTTGTCTTCATCAGTAAAATGTCCAATGTTTGTAAACAAACATTTACCATGAAAGAAAAGTGAAAATGTGTGATAATAAAATGAGATGCAAGAAGCAAAGTTAATGGAAACAAATGCTTTCCAGTAGTATAACATCCAACATGTCATGATGTCGGTGCAAAATATGCTTTAAATATATCATGCAAGCTAAAATAAGTTCCTGTAAAGAATCCAATAATTGCTAAAATTAATGATATAATATCAAGTACTAAACGCCAGTACAATGTACCAAAGTTTGATGGCCACCGCATAGCAATATCACACATTGAAGGCGCAATCAATGCAAGAAATGATGTACTAACTGCACCAATAAGAGATATAAATAGACCTAGGTTTGGAATAATTTCAGAAAGAGTAACTGAAAAAAAAAAGAAATATAAAATAATTAAAACAACAATAGTGGTTAATGATTGTAGCTGTCAATGCTACTAAAAAAAAAAAAAAAAAACTAATAAGTATAGTTTTTTTTTACATTTACAAATATTTGCTAATGAAACATGTGTTATTAGTGTAATGTGCAGAATCTGACTGGACCGCTATCAGAGGGTGAAAAAATTAACAGTAAAATAAATTAAACAATTCTTGGACCCCCATATAGACAGTACAAAAATTTTATATTAGTTGTAAAACAATTTAGAACAGGAAATTTAACTGACGAATATTTCATGAAAAGAGAAGAACTGACTAAAACAGTTCTAGAAGGATCACTAGAAAGTGTTGATAGAACTTAACTAGTCTGGTCCATTTCTATTTCAGTAATCTTTTAATTTTAACTTAACCAATGTTTCTGAACTCTGCCATTACAAAATATTAACTGACCATTCTTCTTTTTACATGATCTAGTAAAATCTTCAGTCTTTTCTGATTTGTCTTAAAACCTTTTCATTTTGGACTTTATTAAACCATCTAAGTTTCATAGTCTCTATTCATTTTCTCTCTGGCATTTAAATTGTTCATTGTTATAAAGCAGTACACTCATGACGAGTTTTGGAATTTTTTTTATTTCCTAAATATGGACAGCATTTAACATAAGAATAATTCCAACATGAAAGTCTTCAATCTCGTTCTAGTCTTTTTGAATTAATGATCTAACAAACTACATCATTAAAATATTCTCTTCCTCTTCCCAACAATTCTTTCTTTTATGCTTACACTAGTCTCATCTGCCCTTGTGACACTCCTGATTTCAATTTTCTAGAGTTTTATACTATCTTCCTTAAAACAACTTTATTTCAAATTATTTTACTTCATTTCATTTTTCAGTCTCTTTGTTACTTTGAGTAGTTATTTTTACTTCTCTTTTCAAAAAAGCCAACACATTTATTGCCTCTTTCATTTTCTGTATTTCTACTCATCAGTAACAAAAAATCTTTTCATTTTTACTATACAAGGTTTTTACCTTCTTTCTATCTCAAATTTCTTCTGAGTTTTTTAATGTTAACATTCATTATTTTTGGGATAATAACATTGTCTTACGTGCCCTTTACCTGAAATATGACGTTATCAATAAGAGAATGTCTGTATAATATTGTTACAAGATCTTTATAATGGACCCTAATAACGGATTCCTACCAATTAAGAAGAAAGTAGTAGAAAATATAATAATGGAAGGAATCCAGAAAAGAGCTAAATGAAACCCTTTTAGTAAAGGTAATAGGTCCGTTTAACAATTTTCTTTTGTAATATTGTTCACTGAAACACCTAAATGCTTGGTTCCATGAGAAGAGATAATGGACCAAGGTAGGAGTGCATGGGAATGAAAGGGCTCGGTTGATTGTTCTCATGCTCAACTGGGGTCTGGTACAGGAGTTAAAGAAGATAGGAGTGTAAATACTCCAAGGAAGGCCAGTTAAAAATCAGTTCTGTGAGGAGAGTCTGTGAGATGAGTTCTGCAAAATGAGTCGGTGAGACAAGAGTTCTGTGAAATCAGCCTAAGCGAAACGTTATGATGTGGGTCTGTGAGGAGAGTTCTGTGAGAAGGAGAAGGAGTTCTGTGAGAGGAAGTCAATCAGCGAGAGTATTCTGTAACAAGGACAGTGAATAAATAAATTTCTAGTTTAGATTTGACGCAATTATGGTATCATTACAAGTTATTCCAGTACATGAAATAGTTCAGTAAGTTACTATAAGTGAAAGAGATAATGTGTTAAAGTTGATTCATAAACCATTAGGGTAGTTTTATTTGTGAACAGTAAAGATATTTCTTTTACTAAAGAAATTTATACTTGTCTTATCTATTGTATTATTGCTGTTAAACAATAAGACCAGTGTTTACAAGTGTTAAGACTAGTGGTAATGCTAATTTATTTTGTCAATGGAGCTGAATTCTGCTTTTCCATTCTATTTATCTACCGAAGAATAAATCCTGACAATTACTTTAAATTCTGTTTTGTATGTAATCTCTGTTTATTATTATTAACATTTATTACTATTATTGTGGTTGTGATTACTATGATTATTTGTTTGTTATTGACATTTAATGTTATTATTGTTTACTGTTGTCATTATTTTAATTATTATTGTGAGATTTTTTATTGTCTGTTATTATTATTGCTATTATTCTGATTATTATGGTTGTGATTACCATACTGTTTTTTATAATGTGTTTTATTATTATTATTATTATTACCATTGTCATTATTATAATTATTAATGATTTATCTTGTTTTACTTATGTTTTTAAACCAATAAATTATAATTATTTAAACAATTTCATTTGTCAATCTCTCAATATCCTGATCGAGCCACGAACATGTAACAATATTTTGTTTGCCTATTTTAAATTATCAAGTATAAGACATTCTACAAGAGTTGTAAAAATATTTTAGCCTAGGGTAGAAAAATAAGTACATTCTTTGGTTTACCTGACAATGTAGAGTATATGGTTATATGTAAAGAAGTTTTTTCTTTTTGTTGTATCTTGTGTAAAGGTTATGATGTCATGCCAATTATGTGTTGTTCTGGTCTGAAATATGTTATCAATTATGTTGATGCTGAAATTACTTAAACCTAAGCATACAGAAGATTGGGGATATTTAAGCATACAGTTGTGTTCAATTTCTAAATTGGATATAATACAATGTTGATAAAACAACTTACCGACTTAGTTAAAAATATTAAACAAGGTATTTAAAACAATAGAGAGAGATATTAATGAAATAAAAAAAAAAAGACAAATTAAACAAAAGATCAGTCTGCAGAACATATCAAAATGTAGGTAATTTGATAATTACTACTGATTGTTGTGAATTACTGTACACGACCAGCATTTCACTCCCACATTAATATATATTTTATTTGTTTCTTATTAGTAGCCAATAACTTTGACTTCATCAGTAAAATTGCTAGTATCTGTAAACTTTAGAATTTGTTCAAAAGAGAAATTACTAACTCACTAGCATTTAAAGATATTAATGTTATACGGAAGTTTTATTCTTGACTTGCATCAAAACTTTTTGATAAAGATCATAAAACCGAAAAAGTATGAGATATAATTTGCCAATATATACAACATTTATAATAATAAAAACTACGTAGTTTTTTAATAAATGTTAAAATTTATGTAATTTAAATTGTTAACATATGTAAACTAAGTACTTAAAATTATTTGCAATTAATAAAAAAGAAAACAAATATTTATTTTAAAGATATAATCATAATTTTATAAATTAGTCTTCTAAACAAGATATTAATATTACTTAAGTATTAACAAATATTAGTCTGGTGGTGAGATTTTTTTTAAAAATCTTCAAACTTTTCAAGATAAAAACAAAAAAAATGTTCTTATCAAATACAATCTTTGACTAATTAGTAAATTGTCTAGACATCCTTGAAAATGTATTATCACTTAATTATTTTAAATTAAAATGAGTTAATTACTTAAATTTATTTTATTATGATAAGTGTAATCTAAACAGCATGAGTAGTATTAATATTAGGTGTGTATATTAAACATATGTATATTTGCAAACAAATATCAAATTAAAGAAAAATTTTTATATCAACTATGTCAGCAAATGCTTAATTTACCGGCTATCCACCATTTTGTATTTTTAACATAAAAATTTTGTATCAAGCTAAAAAATCCATATACTGCTAGGGCATCTGGAGGTCTACATTTATAAAAATAATGAACCTGATCTTTCAAACTATTTCAAAATTGCAATCATATAAACTTTTTAATTGTAAATATCCTTGCAACAGTTGATTTAATTAAATGTTATGTTATAAAAAATTTTAAGCATTTTATGATGAAGAAAATAACTCCTTATTTTTTCAAATTTGTTTGTAAATTACACAGCTATGCCAAAGATTCATTAAGCAACTCGCTCTAAATTAAAAAACCGGTTTTCATTTCCTCCTGAATAAAACAAATAATGCGACATGTTCTCAATTGGAATAATTTTATTAATGTTATCGTGTAAGAGATTATACAAATTAAATAATATAATAAAATATACCAGTGGCTTATAAATGCTAATGGCTTATCCGAAAATATATTAATTAATCCAAATTTTTTAAATATTTTATTTACTGATGAAGCCAAATTCACAAGAGCAGCCATTTTTAACACCTACAACACACACATGAGGTCAATTGAAAACCCTCATGCCATTTCATTAATGTGAAAAACACATGTGACTGTCACTAATACCAGTTTTCTATAAACATATGGGCTGGTGTTCTGGGTGAACACTTATTTGTATTTTTCTTTTAGCTGAAATGCTCAATGGTGATAGGCATTTACATTTCTTGACGGCTAAACTTCCACTTTTACTCAAACATTTGCCAGTAAACACACCCAAAAAAATGTGATTCATGCTGGATAGTGTTCTGGCTCATTACAGATTACAAGTTCAAGATCATCTAAATGAAGCCATATCCAGACAGATTTCTGTTTTGTTCTGATTAAAGTTGAAATTCTCAAATGTGTGTTAAATAATAATAGACTTTACTTACATCAAGTTTCTCAGAATTAAATACTGCACAAAGTTAATTACAAATTTTTATTTATTTATAGGTAAATTAAAAATTATTTTATTCCAAATCTAAAAAATCTGATATGGACATCATATTACTTCCTTGTATGAAAATCTAAAAATAATACAATTCTAAATTATAATTTTCAATTAATATTAAATAATAATCAGATGTTTCACCCAATCTATTACATATGGACATATGTAATAATGCCTATTAATTTACAGATTTTTAGAAGTTGTAAAATTTTTTTGTTTTTTTTTTCATATATTTTTTTAATTGTTGTTATTGAATTATTATTTATTGTAAAAGTTTTTTTTTACAATTTACATTTTACGGGTTAATAATTATTATAAATCAATTTATTTAAATTGAAAAAATAGTTAAAAAAATAAATTTAAAAAATAAACTAAAAAAAAAGAAAGTTAAAGAGAAACGGAGATGATGTCTGATTCGAATTGATGTGCATTTCCTTGTAAGATCCAGATATTTCATTAATTAAAATTTTGTTTGGCTAACTCTGGAAGCAAGGGAAAACAAGTACCACTTATGATATCGTTGATAAGCTCTCAACAAGGGCTTATTACTGCAGTTCAAAATCCAAATCCAAAAAGTCCAAAATCCAAATTTTGGGGGATTTTTGGACACTTTTGATTCAGTTGATTATGATCAAAAGGGGAGGTGTACAACTAGATGTTACGAAAATCCTAAATCCAAAATTTAAATATCCTACAACTAACTGTTTTTGAGTTACGCAAGATTTGTACATACTTACATACATACAGACGTCACAAAGAACTAAAATCTAAGTGAGATAGACATCTAGGAGCACTTTTATTCAATTTCTTAAATGAAAACCATAAGGAAACACCAAATTTACCCCTTGATTTGCACTCCAAGAATTTTAGTATTGTTTAATTTCACAGAGGAAGCAGAAAGCAGAGCTAACAGTTTCACATGCCAAAAATCACTAATGAACCGTATTGTGACTTAAATATATATGATCTTTTTTACTTATTTTTGGCTATATAATCATCTCCCAAAAGCTTGCTATGTGTGCAATTTGGAATCACTCTGTATACTTGAATATGTAATTTAGTTCTAGCAATTTAAAAAACTAATTACATTATATTAATAATAAATGAATCATAACAAAAAATTAATAAAATTCTACTTACACGTAACAAAAACAAAAAAGGCTCTACACAACATTTCAGCAATTAATGGGTGTTTGAAAGGTCCATATTTTTTATAAAAAAATGGCCAAATAACAATCATTGCAATATAAAACATCAATGCATATGTTAATAATATAGCTCCAGCAACTGATAATTTCACTATTTTAGATAATCTGAAAAAACAAACAACAATGTATTACTATTTATTTATAATTTACTTAAAGAAGTGTTTAACAAAAGCTATTAATAACAATTATAATTAGTACTTTTATTTATTAGAATAAAATAATATTAAAATAAATATTTTATTTTTAATTTTACTTGTATATAATAATCTCTTAATTTGGATTAAAACATAACTAACTATTAACCTACAAGAATATTACCTAGATTATACTATGAAATTTGGATTAACAAAAAGTAAACAAACATATTCTGTTACTTTTTCATTATGCAACACTACTGCTTTTGTTGTAGTTGCAGTGTATTTTTAACACAAAATTTATTTCTTACTTTTAAAAGTGTCTATCATTTTTTATAGAATTATTATTTACAAAAATAAATCAAATTTATCCTATGATAGAAATTTTTATTAATCAAAATATTTTCATAATTGTATATGATAGCCTTTATCTACAACTACTGCTACTGACAATGCATCAAATTACAACCTTATCAGATAATACTTGGTGAACTTTATAAGTTAGGAAGATAATTATTTAACACAATCAAGAGTATGCAACATAATGTCTTGTCGTCACCTATGTGGCTTAATGGGTAATAATTTAATAATCATTATCATTATAATTAAAAAAAAAAGAAGTTAATTTTCATTTAGTAGTTAATGAAGATAAGTCTGCAATGAGGAAGTTATAAGTGATAACCACTTCCTTTCCTCACTTAAGCCTATTTTATGGGTATAATTTTTTACTGTTTTTTTAATGGCATTCAATTTACAGTTCATACAAGTTTTAGGTACAAGTTACACGCAACAATGAATCACCATGTTTTATTTAAAAACAAATATTTATCTTATCAACCTACTGAACAGAATAAATGGCATTGAACATTTTTTAAAAAAATCATTCATTAAACAGATATGCTAACATCAGCGCACTAAATTCATTTCAATTTTTCAAATATAGTATTATATATTTTATATATGTATTGATGATTCACTCTTTTTGCTGTGCTGTAGTACTGTTCCCTTACTAACAATAAACTTCATTTAAATGTATTTATAAAATTCTATAATAATCATTTTTACTATAAAAAACAGTAAAAAGTAATCATTTTTACTGTCTTTCAAAAAAATCATATGCCGGCCTCATATAAAAAATCATATAAAAAAAAAATCATATGCCGGCCTTCGTGGCTGAGTGGTAGTGTCTCAGCCTTTCATCCGGAGGTCCCGGGTTCGAATCCTGGTCAGGCATGGCATTTTTCACATACGCTACAATTCATTCATCTCATCCTCTGAAGATATAACTTAACAGTGGTTCCGGAGGTTAAAAAAAGGAAAAAAAAAAAAAAAAAAAAAAAAAAATCATATGGATATGGCTGCTGCTAGCTGATAATTCATTGTTACTACAATTACTTCGTATTAATATAAAACCAAATATAAAATTTGTATTGTTAAGCCTAGCCTTTGCATTTAATGTGAAATGTGACTACTGGATAATGCAATGGCTTCTGAAAAGAGTGGCAAGAATAGATTGATTCAGGACAGGATTGGCATTTCTAATATAAAATAAAACTCCATTGTAAATTCCTATAAAACTACTATTCCAAGAGTGTTATTACAAACACTTTTTTTGTTAATACAATACCTATTTGGAAATAATATATATAAAAATAACTGGCAAAAACAAATTCAGATGTCAACAAGTACAAAAAATATAGATACTTACAATAGTTCAGGAGGAAGGCTTAAAGTAACACTGGGTTCAATAGCATCACCATATTTGAGGTAACAAAGAAATCCAAATAATGTAAATGTTGTCATAATAATAGACATGCCAACATTAAGTACACCAAATGGACTATCAAACTTTTCTGGTCTTTGCATTTCTGTTTTCAGTGGTAATACCTGTAAACAACACAAGATATCAACCAACTTTTCAATCTAATAAGCAAGGTAACTGAAAGGTTCCCAGAATACAGCTTGCTTACAAAAACTGTACATATTAAAAAGTTTTAAACTGTACATTAAAAAAAAAAATTGTTTTCTTAAGCAAACATATATTTCTGCTTATAAACAACATTTTCTGAAAAATTCCTTAGAAATAATCTTAAAAATCTTTCTGCTAAAACAGTGATGGGATCGTCAGCATCCTTATATTGCTTTTGTAGTAAGTACCACATTAAATAAAAATACTATGTTTCAGATTAACAATCCTGCAATCATATTATTAAAAAACATATGATCTCTAACAGTGTAATGACAAGGTTTCATGCCAATAGTAATTTGTCTTTCTTTGTGATCTTGCAAAAAACGTTTTGGAACAATATGCTCACAAACATACAACATCTTTTGTTAATAAATTGTTGCTTTGGTTGCTGAATCTCAGAAACAATAAATAATAAAAATAGTTGCATATTTATTGGTTTTATCAAATTTTACATGAAAATCATGTATCATACCAAAAAAATCAACTTGGATTCAAGTTGGCTCTCTTTAAGTGTTTAGCCACCGGAACTACTGTAAGGTATTACTTCAGAGGATGAATGAGTCTGATGTGTATGAATGTGAATGAAGTGAAGTCTTGTACAATCTCAGGTCGACCACTCCTGAGAAGTGTGGTTAATTGA
>JAAAKQ030009639.1:0-10119 GCA_010016005.3 Zanna intricata | reverse complement strand
CACACAAAAACTTTTCCTCCCATATCTAACCTCAGTTAGACTATGCACTCAGATCATTACTTGACCGAGTCTTTAAAAAATAAATAAATACTATTCTCATACCAATAAAACAAGTGCTGATCGCAACAACGACAGTTTTGTCCTACAATTCGATTTACTCAAAGTCCTCTTGATTTACTTAAAAATCACAAATTTAAAAAACTTTTTAAACGTCTGCTATCTCTGTTGTAATCCACTTTCGGGAGCAAGGTTCAATGCCTGCACTTCCCACACCGCAGCTCCATCAAAGAGTTCTCCACACATCAATTCTCAACCTAACAGCGAATATCTCCGCTAACCGGGGGCTCGATGCCAAAACGCCTTTCTTGGCGAAGTAAACACCCAGGTGGGCTCCTAGCCACTCGGATTGCTAAAAAAAGATATAGAATCAGCTTTCATAATTATTTTAACTAACAATTTTTGTATTTTTTAATCACCTTAAAACGTCTTTAAAATATAGAATAATCTTGCACATCTTTCCGATTGAATAAAATGTAAACGTAAATTTTAACCGTTGAAAAGTTTTTTAGAAATTTTTGGAAAATCTGAATTTTTTAGATAATAACCTCATGATTTATTTCTTTGGACGTAATAATCGCTAAACTAGTCATCAGAAACCCATAAGATATTAAAATAACAGTTTTTACTATCCCTTATCTCTCAGACTTGTCGTACTGTGAAAAACATTTCAGCCATAATTTAAAAAAAATGTTGTATATGAAATTTTGAGAAAGATATTTAGTTTATTTTCTTAGAAATAACATTTTTAAAATCTGACAATCACTTCACCGACAGCAAAGTTAAATGTAGTTAACACTCGTACTACTTGAGAGAGAAAGCTTTGATCTTATCTTTTATTGGATTTATCGATAACATCCGTTTTTTCATAATCTCATTAGGAAAATATTCAGATTTGTGTTACATGGTTTTTTTTTAGGTAACGCAGTAAATTCTTATTAAATTTTAATTAAAAAGATATTTAAATGTAATTTTTTTTTCTTTTATTTTTAAAATTCCCTCATAAAAATATTTAGTTGAATTTATGATCTCGAATATTTATACATTACAGAAAAATTGATTTTAAACAGCTAGTAAACGAACCAATGCGCGCGCATATATATACAACAATAAGAACAAAATTTTACATAATGTAAAAGAAAGCAATAGCTGTGTGTTGCTGTATATAAAATAAAAAAAAGTTTCTAAAGCCATAAATCATAGCTGTTTGAATGACATTAATAGTACCTAAAAGCAGCAATATTTTACGCTTTGCAAAAAAAAAAAATCTTATAAAATTTGCATGACTTCCGATCATTTTTTAAATTTTTTGACACGAGTTTTATTAGTCATGGGAATGTAAATTATAGTGGAATAATGAGCTAATCCGACAGCAAACGGAAAAATAGAACAGATAATATATCACGAATTTATGTATATAAACATTCAAACACAAAACACACGTACATACACACGCCTGCAAAAAACTATGTAGATTATTTTTATTTACTGTATTCAATAAAAATATTTCATGTTCCGAAAAGTCAGAGATTAAAACATTCGTGCTACTAACTCCTATGCATAAATAAAATTTTTGGAAATTTTTTTTCATTTTGAAATTATATTTTATTGTGTTGCAGTTTTTGGTTTTAACTAATTTTTTTATAAAATGAATTTGATACTGCATCAGTCTATAGGCACAAGTAGGAATTAGTGGTTCCCAGTTTACTCTTTATTTACTTTACTTAAAAATAGTGAACCAGTTTATATATACATATATTCTTAGTTAAATAAATTTCAAATTGATACTTATATTCTATATTATGTACAGTAGGAACTGAGGATTGTTTTGTTTAGAAAATCATACACTTCATAAAATCATACATAAATTTAGCCTAATAGGCTGATTATTTTTAATAATCTTTCTGACACTTTATTTGAGAGATTATATAAACGAATCCAAAGAAGAGCTTTTTTTTTAAAGGTCTTATATTATGACTTTTATGAATCCATGACTAGATTTTTTTTATTAATTTTGAATCATTATTTGATGTTGAATTTAAAACAGATCTGCTGAATCTTTACTTTTTTTATTTATTAAGCTATGCTCTTTTGGAGACAAAAATCTCTGCAACCTCAACTTATAGATATATGAGACACACTGTATAGGTTTTGTATTGGTAACAGTTTGATAAAATGAAGTAATTCTGAGCAGATTTTTTTATTAATTTTCTACAATTCATGATTAAAAACATAATTAACAAGTTTAGTAGTAGTAGTAGTAGATTCTTTTCAGTAACCATAATGTAACAGATATACCATATCAATGTAACATGTTATATCATAACAGGAAAAATCTGTTTACTTTTATATCTGAAAGGAATCAAGAAGGTGAGAGATGTTTTAGCTTTATTTGTAAAAGAAGTTATGGAATTTATAAAATTTTGTTGATTCATCAGATGACAATCAAAACAGTTGCAGGTGACCTTACATGAACCAAAATTTAGTCCAGAAATGGTATAATTATTCTCAAGAATAACAATTCCATCCTACACTTAATAATGAGTTAAGTGATTTTGTCTTGCTTTCTTGACTGAACTGATTATACTGCTGTGCAATAGCACGTCAAGCCTTGAAATAAAGTTGATTATCTCCCCTATATCTTTACCTTGTTTATCATTACTTTTAGAGTGAACTATTCTAACTGTGTATCTTGTACTTCAGATGCTTTATGTTCCAGCCATCATAAAAAAGGATTATTTCAATAAGACTTTTTTATTAACACTTTTGAAATGGTGTGAAAAAATATGAGTCATATAATTCTGAATGGTGTTTTTTTTTTTTTTTTTTTTTTGTGAAAACTGCTTCCATGAGATAAACTAAGTATATAAAATTAAAATAAAATAAGCTGTATTAAAAGTATTAAAATTTTATCAAAATTGTGCAGACTTAAAAAAAAAAAAAAAAAAAAATCTAGTTTTAAATATGAAAAGTAATTATTTTTCAAAAATTTTGAAAAGTTCTTCCTTTAAAAACACATGCAAAAATACTATTCTTTCAACAAAGTACATTTATTTGAATTAATAATAAATTTATTAATTTCATTAAAATTGTATTCATCCTTTAAAAATTGAGCCTAGAAAAGACACAAAATAGTGGTCAATAAATTTTTGAAATTAATTTAAATTTTTGACAAAAGAATTAAATTTTATTTTTGATAAAATTTTATTTGAGTTAAATTAATATTTCATTTGAGTGAAATTAATAAGCATATAGGTTATCAGTGTGATCTTATGTAATATTTCAGTTCAAAATCAGTCTAAATCGTTTAATGATTGCATCTATGACCTATTAGAGAAAAAAAAATGCTATACTTACGTAATATATTCAATACTTACATCAGTATATTCTTCATCCACTCCTTATTTGAGCATCTCTTTAGTATAAGCCTTCAGTATTTATAATCATGATAGAATCTCTTCATTGTGGAGGCAATCTATTCTGAAGTCTTTGATAAAATCTATTGATTGGATACTTAAAAAAAAAAAAAAATGTTTTTATAATATAACTCTTATAATATTCTTTATGTATACTTGAATTATTACTTCATCATTAATATTACTGTGCAATATTAGAACTTTAAAAAAAAAAATCAAATCTTAAAAAAAATGATTGAAATGTTTCACTGCCAATTATACTCATTTATGTAAAAATTTTATTTCCAATTTTTTTAATAATTATCCATACTCCCTTGAACAAATTCCCATCATTATTCTATTTCCTAAAGTTAATTTTTAATTTAAAAAAAAAAAAGTTATAAATATATTTAGGAAATTCTTGTTTTATATTCTTTTTTTAGAGAATATTCTCATTTTTAATGGAAATGGACACTAATAATTTCTTGAACATCAATGTTTTTCAATAAACAGCATGACAAAACGATAGAATTATTACATTTATAAACGACTCATTTTTAAATTATGAATACATAAAAAGTGTTCTTCCTAAAAAGTTTTCAGAGGTAATTTTTCAGCTCCTTTTTCAGTTGAAATGTTCACTGATAAATCCAGTAATGTTAATAGCAATAATGAAAAAAAAAAATATTTTAGCTATAAAAAATCATCCAAAAGAATAATCACTGTAATTTGAAAGCGAATCATGTAATTTTTAATAACCGGTTATGAGTTCCTGTTTTTTAAATGTTATCACATCCAGTGAATATAAAATTGAGATTATAATAACAAATATTTTTTCCATTATATAATTTTATATTGAAGAATATTATATATTTGTCAGTATAATAATAGATTTCTTTAAAGCTAAAACTTTAATTATGGTAAAGTAAGGAAAATTTAGGGACAATATTATTTTAACTTTTGAAACATATTTGAATATTTTAGCATTTTAGGTTAGAATGTTGAGTTAACTTTGGAAATAAGCAAATAATTTAAATATGACTCAGTTCATATCTGATTAACACTCACAGTTTTTTTTTAATTTTTTTTTTTTTAGGTTGGATAATAAAAACTGAATAATCAGAAACAAGCTAAGATTACTGCAGATGTTCTTTAATACTTAATACTCTCTCAGATAGAAAACAAAAAAAATCAAATCAGCAATGCATGAGATTACTATAAAATTTATGAAATTTCATTACTGTGAATTGTAAAAGAGATTGGTATTAGTGATTAGTTATAAAATATGAAAATAGCAGATTATTTTTAAATTCTTGGCTTTTTTGGATTATAATAAAATGATGTAATTCTGTATTATAAAGTAATTAGAAAAAAAAATTACTTTTTCTCCCCTCATTTTCATCTTTAGATAGTAAGCAGTGCTAGTCATTACATACTTGTACACAGTTTGACAATTACATAGTGAGGAAAGTGTCACAGCATTAAACAATCTTTTTTTTTTTTTAAGACTGTTGAAAATTACTTGTATTTTTCTCAAAATACATCACTTCTGCAAATGATATATTGATTAAATTGATTTAGTGTTGACTGGAATGACCTCTTCAAGATTTCATTTGATTACATCTGAAGACAATATTTTTTTTAACAATATCAAAAAATGCCCTTTCAACAGTAACCTTAATTATTTAAAAAACAAATAAATGTAGAAAGCGTAAATCTGAAGAATAGATTGTATGACCAAATACACATATGCACTTATTCTCTAACAAAATTTCTGAATAACTTTTACCCAAGTAAGCCAATGCATACTTGTAGAAAAGAAAAAAAATATTGCCAAAAACTTTCAGACATGGTTAAATTCTTTAACATAATGCAACAAATAAACATTTGATTTTTATATGTTGGATCATAGTGGAAAACATCACTTTATCTTCCACCTTAAGACAATCAAATCCAAAAATTGTTCATTTCTGTAAGCAGTTTTAATGATGTCTGTTGCATTATATATCTAACATAGTCATATCCCAGGTCTTTTGGCAAGGAATAAATGTTGCTCAAACTCGAAGTGAGCTTGTTAAAATATGATTTGGCAAATCGCCTTTCTCTTAATACAAAATCATCTTCAATCATTCTCACTGTCACGTTATGATCTTCTTGAATACATTCTCTTAATTCTGCAATGAATTTCTTCATACAAACAAAAGTAGTACATCCAAGTCTTCTTTTATCATCAAAAATTTTCTTATCACTTTTTATCTGTTAACAAAATAAACATGTATTTTCATTTACATGTTTCAACTGTACAATCTAAGCTGCAGTCTGAGTTTAAAACAAAAAAACATAATTTCTGTCTGTTCCACTACGATAATGTATCAGTGGTTACCTAATTATTATTATGTTAGCTTTCCTGTCATTTATAGCATGGAGTGCTATACAATGTTCATACAATGTTGTCAAATTCCAGGTTAAGACAGATTGCAGTTGTTCACTAAATAGAATTTTATATCTTTATAAAAATAAAATCAGTTTCATTATTTAGTTTTCTGCTTCTTCAGAACAGACTTTTATTGTATGACAATAATTTTAAAAAATATTAGAATTTGAGGGATGTTTACTAAATATTGTAATTCAGTCATTAAAGTAAAATAAATTCTTAGGTAGTATTTAACGCTACCAAAACCAGTTACATAAATTTGTTAGTTCCTTGGTGGTTTTAGTTTCAACTTTTTTACTGTAGCATAATAATAATTACTTCTCTTTTAAACTGTTTGAAAGATTATCTTTGTTATATTAAAGATTAACTTTTTATAAGATTTATCTTTTGTAGAATATTTTAAACCTCATAATTTAAACAATTTTTAACTGTTATTTTCTTGAACATTAATGTATAGGTTTACTTTTTATTTTAATCAAAAATATATATTTTTTTTAATTCTGTTGATTATCACTTGAGTATAGTTATGTAATACTTATTATTTAATATGTATTCAGTATTGTATTACTATTCATTCCATTTCAAAAAAAAAAAAAATTATCCATTTTTATATTTTGTAAAAATACACAATAGTTTTGTATCCCATTTTGATGCATTTCTCTCATCAAAAAGAAAAAGGTTTTCTAAGATGCAGGATCTTTTGTTTTGTGACATTATTCTGATTAAGAAATATCTTACTTCTTCCTATTCCATTATTTTATCTACCTTCCTTCTTTTTTTTACATTTTGTAAAGAGCTGTGGGCCCTTCCTCCGGCTCTCAAATATGAATATTTCTAATTACCAGTATCATAAGAGTTTTTATTTTATTTATTTTTAATTAGAATACTTTACATTTTTATCAGCTTGTAAATAATACTGAAAAACTATTTTTAATTGTGTATTTCATTACTTTTATAAAATAAGTAGTTATAAACGTAGAAAACATATAGAATAAAATGTATTTATTTCCCATTATCTTACATGCGATGGTCATTGAATAAGTACTGATAATAATCTATATATATTAGTTTTTAATTGTATTCTTTTAAGTTTTATTCAGTTATATGTAAAAATTTCAACATGAAATATATTCCTGTAGATCAAGCATGTATTTCTTCCAGTATTCTGTTAACTTTACATCAACAGCAATAAGATCCTTGGAAACACAATCAATAAGTGAATACATTTGTTTTCATTTCTTCATTGTTTGTTTTATATATAATGTCTTAATGAAGCAGTAACCAAACAAAAGGAACTTTGTTGTGGGTAGGTCTCTGGACGTTAAAAAATGTGATAGAATCTTTGGATAAGCTTTTCACTAAATTCAAGCATTGATTTATGCTAAAAAAAATCCTTCCTCTAACCTGTAACGTACTTTTTTTAATTTTCTTTTTACATTATATCACTACAATACTACCTGTTGTTAGGTCTTCCATAAATTGCACAAAATTAGTGTTTCAAAGCACAAAATGTTGCCGACACATATTCTTAATTTAAAAGTAGAAACCCTTATTTTTAAAAACAGTTGAATTTTAATAATTTTTTCTGGAACATGTGGTGTGTGTGTGTGTGTGTGTGTGAGTGAGTATGAGATAACATAATCACTTAATTCTGAATTTCAGTATCATCTTTTTACTCTCCTTTAATGATTAAAAGTATTTATTACAATCATTCGTTTATTTCATAAACTTGACTCATGATTTTATGAATCTTTAAACATATTTAATGTTATTAGAAAAATTCAACATTAATTTGCTCATGAATATCAAATCTGTTGACTAACAACCCGCATTAAATACAGGTATAGCTCAATGAATATCAACAATCAAATTCTTAATCAGGATTGTGGATCATTATAAGCCACTTTTGTTCTGAAAAGTCATCTCTTACAATTAAATATTGTTTTTTTTTCAGTTAAAATGTAATATTATGTAGAATCTAGCCTTTTAGAATTTTATATTTAATACATGTGTTTGTGAAAGTTTTCTATCCTGGGAACATAAAACATTTATCTTCTCTAAATTTTGTTTAAACCATAATAGTTAACATTCATGTTATCTCCCTCACCTGATATAACTTTTATCCTACCTTAGTCATAAGGGGCATGGTACATGCGGTAAATATCAAGCGGATTATAATGAACAATCTAATTGGGAAGTTTAAGTGATTTAAATTATATTTAAGCTAACTCTTTCATTTTGAACTATCCAAAGAAATAATTTGTCAATTTTTGGGTTAACATTGCCTTCTACATATTCATAAATATTTATCTTTCATGTAATTACACATACAGATACTGTTTTTATAATGTTTTATAAATATGTTTCTAGCTTTGTACTTTTATTTTTTTCTGACAGATTTTGAACATTTCTCTTGTAGTATTACATAAAGTGTGATTTTTTGTTGCTTATGTTCAACCTTAGAAACAATTAAGATGAAGGTTTACTATAATTCAATTTTATTTATCAGTAATGAAGGAAGGAACCATTTCAGTATTTTTTGTTTTAGAGGATAGATTTTCTTAAATAACTAATCTGATTTCATTAATAGATAAATTCATTTTAGGTGAATCTACAGTTAAATTCAAACATCAACTGGAAATTCATTTATGTAACTCATTTATTTATAAGACCTTTTCAACAACTTTTTAATTTGTCAACAACTTTTAAAAATAAATACTATTAATTAACAACTATAATTTAGCTTTAGAAATTGTGTGAAAACTTTTGGACATTCCTTTTTTGAAACCTCAAATTTTATTCTTTAAAGCTGTGTTTTTAAAACTTGTCACTATTAACATTGATAAGTTTTATCTGATAAAAAAACTATAGGTTATATTGTGCTTCAAAGAGTTTAGTTTAAATTCATGTTTTTAAATATGACAATTTTGTCAGTTAATGATTTTGAAAATTTATTGGCATTTATTTAAATAGGTTTGGAACTATAAATGCCTGCCTAAAACAGAGTAAAAATATAAATTTTAGGAAATTAAATTTTAGAATAAAAATAAAATTATAACAATTAATCTTGTAATATTGATTGACATTTAAGTGAAATCGATAATCCAGATTAATTTTTATTAAAAATTATTCCTTGGGGAAATTAATCATTTATTAAAAAACAAAAAAAAAAATGATATCAATAAAATAATACTGGTTGTAACAAAACAAAACAGAATTAACTTTTAAGATAAATTATTCTTTTATAATAAATCTTGCTTCAAATAATTTTTATAATAAAGATTTTGAAGATAATTACAATACTGCTGTATACCCAAGTCACAACTTTTGAAAAGTTTATCAAAGTTGAAGAAAATTGCTGCAGAGAGATAGTTATATCATTTTTCCTTTGTTAACAAAATATGAATGTGAATTAACATTTCAATCACATCTGCAAATTCAGTAACTTTGAAATTTATATCTCATTATTTTGCATGGAAATGTTAAACTTTAGGCATTTTTATTCTGCTCCTGGCTGGAAGTGACACCTCTCTAGAGTGTTAATGGTGTTAGAAGTTTGACAGTTGGACTGTTACGATATCATTGTTATTAAAATTACCAGAATATAAATCACATATAAAAAATAAATGTGTTAAAAGTTTTAATATTTTTCTAATTTTATAATTTAAAGTCAAATTGATAAATATTTTATTTAGTGTTAATTCAGTCATAGTTAACTTTATAGTAATTCTCTTGTTCTTTGTGGATTTCCTATTCATGGTTTCAGTTATTAATGCTCTGTTTCTGTACAAATGAAATATAAAAATATATGTTTACCACATTTTTAAATTATGATTTTAGTGGTAGTGAACATATCTTTAATTCATTTGGATTTTTAATGTTTAAACACAGCGCTGAAAACATTGTATGAGAAATTTATAACTATAAATGTATTCATGAAGATATTGTAGCTTGCTATTATAGAAATGATCATTGAAATTATTAATTATTTTAGTCCACCAAAATGTCCAAACTATAAACTGAATATATTTTCTAGCTTTATATATATATATATTATTTTTTTATTTTTTATTATTATTCTAAGTGTATCAAAACTGCACGGCAATCTTTCGGAAACGGATTCTATATCTAAAAATAAGAAAAAAGTTTCCAGTAAACATATGTCTGAAAACGTTTTGTTAGCGAGTTACGGCTAGCGAAAGATTTCGCCCGGTTTTCAGTTCCTCCCATTAA
>JAAAKQ030009617.1:8386-18425 GCA_010016005.3 Zanna intricata | reverse complement strand
TATAAATCTGAAGTTATCAGTGAAATAAAAGTTTATGTATTTTTCATTTACAAAAAAAAAAAAAAAATGTGTATATGTTACTTAATAGGCGTGTAAGGAAGTCATGTGTTGTCTACATTAGATTGTTTTATATTTCAATAATAAAGAAGACTAATTATGATATATGAGCATTAGTAATGAATTAACACCAAATGGAAGTCATTAAATACAAAAATAATTTTAAATTATCTGTGTACCTAAATTAATAATTTACTAATGAACTCTGAATAATTTACCAACCACGTATTTAAATATGGAGTAAAATATATAAATATAAGTATCTAACGCTTAGCCGATGACGGATAAATTTCAAAGAGAGTTTGGAATGTGATCAGAGTACGCGTCAAGAATGTTGAGAAAGTTACATGTTTATGGGTTGGCACTGAAATCCTCTTCATCATTTATATTTATGAAAAATATTATAATTGTTTGGAAGTAAAAAGTTTTAGAAAAATCCGTTCTAAAATATCATTTTACCTAACAATAAGGAATCTTAAATTAAAAAAAAAATTCATAAAAATCGAAAATTACTTTTGGTCGCAACTGCAATACAAGATAAATTTTAAAAAATTCAGTTAAGTCCTTGCTTATATCGGTCACAAAAATATGTACGTTGTAAAAAGGTTATTTCTAAACTAGTTAGTAATGTAATAGAATGAAAGTGGTTTATGATGAAGTAAATGCCGTGTGTCTTTTTATATAATTCTCGATTTATTTTTCCTTATTTGAACTGTTTCTAATTTAATGAAATGCTGTGAATCGCACTATTTAATTAGAAATGCTGTGATCACACTAGTATTTTATTACAAGTTGATTGATTGTCGTGAGCAAGGAGCTGGTACAATAATGCACCACCTCTCCTGTTCCAAAAATACATTATACCCTTGTTCCCTATATTTCAAGAATACAAAAATGTATTTTTGAAATACATGTTCCAAAAAAAAAAAGTTGAAAACTGAAGAAGAGTACTTTATTACTTTTTAGCCAAAGTCCACTTTAAATGTGAAAAGTGAAAATATATTTTTAAAAGATATCGTACTGCTTACCTGATATGTAATATTTTTTTGTTATGTTCGCCATATATGAGTTTTTTTTTTTAATAAAGTATTTCAGTTATCGACCATTTATTAAATGACTGGTATTTGAGTCAGGAATGGTTATTTGTCATAATTAAAAAATTATGTTCGTTTAGATAAGCTGAGAAAATTTCTTTAGAATAATCTAGGCTATACGAGAACGTATATGTGTATCCTATTATTATTATTTTTTGTTCAATTTTCGATTCCTTAGTAACTTAACATTTTCTTAACATTTGTTTTTCACTTTTTTTACAATGTCATACATTTTCTTAATAATTGTATGAAGCTGAAGATACCAAGTTTTTTCATTTTTATATACAAGTACAATTAACTAAAAGAGCTATTCTTGAAAAATGATAGTTAACTGGAAATTGGTGATAGAAAAACGTTCAAATTTGGTAAAAATAAAAAAAACAGATAAAAATTACTATTTGACGAATTTCTTAGGTTTTTTATGGTATCTTATGGTTTTTTATGGTACAAATTATCTGATTTTATTTTTACCAAATTAGTTATATAAACACTTTGTTGAATCCAATTATAAGCAATAAAATAGTTTTGCATGTGTGATAACCCCATGTACAACCACCCGCACGGGCGCACGCGCGCGCGCGCACACACACACACACACACATATATATACACACACACACACACACACATACACAAATATACACGTTATTGTAACACAAATATGAAACGAATAGAATGCTTTCCCCAGTCAAATTAATTATTCCAAGACAAAGAATCATTTTCAATATAATTAAAGAAAAAGTACTGTTAAAGAAATATACAGCAGCTAGCAATCAAGTTGTAATGATTGATTGTAAGTGAAAGAGTAGATGATAGATGGAAATACAAAAGAGAACTCAATGGAAGATAAAAAGAAAGAACGGAAGAAGTAAAGAAAGGATAGAAGAGTTTGAGAATGAACAGTAATTCAAAGGGGAAAGAGGAAAACACGGTTGATTGCTGCAATTAGGGGACATTTAACAGTCCATTGAACTATCAACAACAAATGTCACATCTGCACTGAAGCTGAACAAGGGTGAGGTATTAACTGTTACCCTTCTTTGTACACTTAATCTTGCTCTCTCATTCTTTACCTCGCTCTCATTTATTCTATATCCCCTCTCTTTTTCTACCTTTCATATCTCATTTTAGTTTGTAATTTCCTTTAATTATTCTCCCTTATTTATTTTATATTTTCAATGTGTATTTTATGAAACATAAAACGTTTTTGTTTTTTGATTTCTTAAATGTGTTCTTCAAAACTAATTTAAATTTAAAAAAAAAATTCTATCAAATGCACTGTTTTACATCCAGAACAATTGTTAAAGTCTAGAAAAATTAGATTTGTTGAAAATGAGTCCTTGATCTTGATCTAAATTTTACATTCATTAAAAATTTTTTACACGTGTTATGAAAGTTTTAAATTCTATTTACGAATATATTAGTTTTATATAAATTTAATTCCTTAAGAGATCCAAAATAAATAAGATATATTCTAAAATGAATGTTTTTCCAATTTCTTTTTTTCGGATCTTCCGAATTTTTTTTAAATTGATCTATTTCCTTTTTAAATGGTAATAAATTTTCCATATAACGTTATAATTTCAATCATAACTACTTCAAATATCAGTTAATATTACATATTGTAGAAAACACTTTTTAAATTTATTTATTATTACAATATTTTATTTTAACAAAGAGCAATATAAAAATTTAATTTATAATTTTATTTTAAATATTATTTTGTTTTATTTTTTCTAAATAAAAGTCTATTATTACAGTATAAATTGAGGAAATTTTCCTTCTACACACATGTAATTTTGTTTCGGGTTTAATGGTTCCCCAACTTGTATTTGTAAAAATAATTTACCTTTTTTTTTTTCAAGGTGAATGGATCAAGGCCTATACGTACTAAATAAATATCAAAGCCATCAGTTCCTCGGTTCTTGCTCCCAGTTGGGGTTTTCTAATATAAAATTTAAGATAGAACAAAGTTACATGTAAAGTGTCACTCGTGAACAACGCACACAGCTACCTACATACCCAGAATAAATAAATTGTAAATCTAAACCATAAATCTCGAAGAAAATTTTGGATTACTAATATAGATTTATTAACTTAATTCTTTTAATAGTAAAGATAATTTCATCTTGTTCATAGTTTAATTATAAGAGAAAATTATTTATCGCAAGAATTATAAAAAAAAAAACGAAAGATTTTTCAAATATATTTAAAGATAAGTCGTATTTTAATTCCAGAACTGTATGTGACAAAATAATGTTTTACCTCTAAGGAATTTATTTTTTTTAAATTCTTTGAATTGTGTGTTAAGTTTCCTGACTGAAAATGAATTCAAATCAGCTAGAACTTTTGTTTTAATTAATATAAATAGTTTTTCACCCGAAAGAATGTTGAAAACAAAGGAATAATTAAACTAGAAATCCGCTAGCCATAATTTAACAAGTAGTAAAAATTTGTACTTCATTTATAATTTGACGCTTTTAAATTCCTTGGTTTTCTTTGAAATGTGGTTGTTAATAAGAAACGACTTCCAACAGTACTTATTTTTTAACATATTTTTCTGATTAAAGTAACGGGAAAGTAAGGATCATATAAATACGAATACTTTTTTGAAACGGTAAGTGAAAATTTTCACAATGATTTTCCAGTTTAGTAGTAAAAAAGTGCTACACTGAAATCCTTGAGAATGTATTATGGAGCAAGTGATATGCATTTTCATATAAAAATATAGCTTTGAAAATTCTATTTGCAGAAGTTTCTGAGGAGATTGATTTTTACGATTACGGGGAAGGAAGAGAAAGAATTTGGAGGCAGGATTGTTTTGTAAATGGTAAAATAAATATATACACGCCTTGCGTACCCTTACTTAATATACGGTGTGGTACCTTAACTTCAATAAATACGGGTGTAAAGTAATATAGACTAAAATAATATAAATTTTTGTTTTTTATTGTTATCGTTCCTTGTTTGTTTTTTTAGTTTTTTATTATAGTTTTGTGGTTTTTTTTACGATTTTTTGTTTATTTTTTCTGTTTTTACCGTCAAAGTTCCCGTTGCTAAGGGTTGTTGTGTCGCTTATTAACGGTAGGTTAACTATTTTGTTAAATATTTATTTATAATTTTTTCTACCGTTTTTCTTTCAATTTTTTTCCGTTTTTAAGTGTTTTTCTGATTTTTGGGGTCGTATTAAATTATGTTAATTTCCAGCAATAATTTGAACTTGAAGTCGGATGTACATGAGGGGTCTACTTCGCACATTGAGGACGACAGGAGGAAGGCTTCCCAGGATAAAATGCGAAGCAGAAGGAGAGGAGTAACGATTACCCGTTGCTCCTCTTTGGTATCGTCCAGAAAAAGTGGAGAAGACATCTATGACCGCAATTTTCTGTCCTTGGCCGTGGGAAAGAGTACATCCAAGGCGGCCGTATTCTCTGTAACCAAAGACAGATCTCTCCTGTACCGATATCTAAACCGACTAAAACTGCCGTAGGAGGTGATCTACGTGGTTGGGGACACATGACAGTCGATGGCATGTTTGAGAGGCCGGCTCTGAGCACGAACTTTTGAGATCTGCCTCCTCATCAGGTAATGAGGCTTCTGGCACGGCTTCGGCGGATAGCGAGGTCGAGTTGGAGGTGAGCATGTCTAAGGAATTGAAACCTAGTAATAAGAGGATAAAATCTCGCTCCCCTCCAAGGGCTGTGGCAAAACATAAAGTGTACATATGAATATTACACTTCACTTTTTTGTATATTTTGGGGTAATTGACTTATGAAACGCCGAGAAATGAAAAAAATCGCATGTCCAACTTTTTACTGATTACTATTCTTTCTTGCAGCATAGCTCTAGACCTATAATGTAAAAAATAAAAATTCTAAAAAGTTAATAAATTAATTTTTTTAAACAAAACACTTTACCTTTTATACGTAAAATTTTTCAGTTTAATTCAAAATATCATGTAAAGATAATCTTGTATTAAAATTCCAAAATTAAATAACTTATTTACAGTTATTTAAAAAATAATTGATAGGAATGAAATTTTAAATAAAAAAAAAAAAAAAAACATTATTTATATATTAGTATGCAATTAATAATCGATAATTATCGTCTAAATTACAAGCAGGTGTCGGATTTTGTGCCGAAAGAGTCTAGTATTTTTACACCGTTCATTTTATCTATATAACGTTACTATTTACAAAACGATGTTAGGTAGTTCTATATTGTACAACTTGTCTTCCCTTGGTTTACTTTGATTTTTTATCATGACAGCCAGATTGTAATAATCCCTTGAGATTGTACTAATGAAATAAAATATGAATAAAATTTCTCGGAAAAGTTCTTCAATAATTCATAATTTTAATTTTCATATAATTATTAGTATTGCTTATTTTTAAAACTGTAGGATTACATTTTATTGCATGTATTATTTACCATATTTCTTTGAAAATCCTATATTGTTTTGCTATGTTTTTGTTTTGTAGAAGTTATGATTCTATATTATGATGCATTCATATCCAGTGAAGTTTATATCTTGAATATTACAAACTTGTTCTACGTACTATAAGGGCTCCAGGGATTTTATTAGTCCTTACTGACTGCGAGGGGTAAATTTTATCTTATTTGTGCTATATTGTAAGAGTCTGATCTACGTTCTACATATTAACAACATTATTAAAATACCTCCTTTGTATTTTAGAGAAATGTAGTTTTGAATATATATATGTATCATATTTGCTTAATATATTTATTTTATGGCAATATGTATGTAACGTACCATATTCAAACTGTTCAAGAGTCTCCCTGCAAAACTTAACAAACGTTTTCTCTTATTAAAAACTTACAAAAAATAATACTCATACAAACATGGATATTTTTTAGTAACGGAAAGTGAAAATTTTTGATATGATTTCCACTTCAACGGTAACATCAGGGTATACTGAAATCTTTTGGGCAAACATTATGAGCATATTCTTTTTTTACGCCCTGTTTAATTATTTATTTATTTTTAATTTTGAAAATTCGACAGTGATAATAATCATATTGCCAACAGGCAAGTCAGCAGAAAGGAGTCATCTAAGTTCTATGAGCATGTGATAAGCTTTTAACTTGAAAATATAGGATTAAAAATTGTATCTTCACTAGTTTGAGAAAATTATTATTTTCACCAAAAAAAGTGAACCTTTAATATATTTTTTTTTTTAATATTTGGCGTAAATTTAAATTTGTAGGGAGTTTAGTTCTTAGAAAACTGAAATAAGTTAAGTCAGTAATAAAGAAATAACAATTTAAGAAGTTCGATTAATATTAAAAAAAGGTTGCAGAAAAATGTTAATTTATATCAAAGGTTTTTCTGAGGATGAAGATAAATTATACAAAAAATTCTCTCAAGTAAATTAATCTAATCTATAGATTAGTAGAGGTAATATAAACTCATATGCTTTGAAAAAATTACTATGTACTACATTTTAATACATATTTAAATTATATTATTTTAAAAAATACATAAAATATTTTTACTATGACTATTATACAAGTTTATACTATAAATATATTTACCGTATTTTTGTACTACATTAAGTTTTGATGTAAATTTTACCCACATTGTTTAATATATAAAAAATTACAATTTAAAAACGTTAAAAATTTAAAAATGGCGACCATGTCAATTTTTCTATCCTTTATATCTCAGTAAATTTTAGGAATTTTATTTTGAACAAAATGACACCTTCATTTTGAAAATCGGGATGACACATAATCAACTGGTAGCAGAAAATGTTTCACAATTTTCTGTCATATTTCATTTATTCAACTATATATATATATATTTTATATATTAAAAAGCAGTCATAATTTTTTTTATAATCAATACCTAGAAATGTAGCAAAATTTTACCAGTAATTTATCAAATCTTATCTATTGATATTATAATATGTACAAGTGATTCCAGCTCAAAGAATTTGCAAAGAATATTCGAAGTATTATGCCACCAATAAGCACTTTTTTCTTTTTTTTTCTTTGTTTAATACACTAAAGGGTATAATAAACGAAAAAATGAATAAATTTAATAAAGACTAATTAATATGTTGTTGAAAAAAAAAACAGTGTTTTAAAATTATTTTTTATTTACGAAATTTTTTGTGTATCTTTTTAATCTTGCTGTCCAGTGGTTTTTAGATTTGGATTAATTTTTATAAGCTATGAATTTGTTGTATTTATACGTTTGTTAGTTAAATGTTTAACTTCTTTTTTAACTTTATAAAAAATTATACTTAGAAATAATGTATGAAAATATTTTTTCAGTGTTTTAGAATAAATTATATATTTTTCGAAATCATCATTTATCATTTATTTATATATATCATTTATATCTTAAAATTCAAAATTAATTTGATCTCAATTTAAATTAACCTGCAATAAAAAGAAACTGATAAAAAATATATTTTTTTTTTCTTTCTTTTTTTTTTTTATTAACAAACCCCAAAAATTATATTAAAATACCTGAAGAATAAAGTTTAAATATTTGTTCCTTAACATAATGTTATTCTAAGTAAATACAGAATTTTTTTATCGATTGGAGTGTAATATTTATTGTTTCCTTTAGTAGTATTGAATATGTTATTATTATTTGATTGTTGAAGTGAAAAATAATTCATTTTTAATGTTTTATTTATAAATTTTTAAAGACAACAATACTAAACATAAAAATTTCACAATTTGTTTTTTTATTCCTCTATATTAATTTCATGCTCGATGTATCTATTAATTTTGAAATTCATTTAAAAAAAAAACACTTCTCTCCTAGTTTTTTTTTTTTTTTTTTATAAATTGCGCATTAATTTTTAAATGACAAAATTTAAAAGTATTATTTCTTACACGGAGTTTCATGAATCTTCATCAGTAAAATTCTTTATAAAGCACGTAAGACCACGCAAGGAACCGCTAAACTCTATTGAGGTCTAATTCAATGCTTCTGGACACGCAATTCTTTTCATAAACTTTTAGTATACGTTTTAAATAAGTTTTTATAAATATCTATATTAAAGATTAAAGCAAAAAATAAATTTAAAAATATAGAGTTATTAAATTGTGTTATAAATATTAAGATTTTTTGTTTAATATTCGTATATAAATGTAATCCAAAATATCTGAGCATAATATAATTTAAGAAGTAATAAATTCCCTTTGTTTCAGTATTAAAGAAATTTTTTTAACAGCTCAGAAAACAACAACGAAGTGACATCTGAATACAAATTCCATCGCTTGTTCCTCTCACATAAAAACTAAAATAGCTAACGACTTTAACTAGGAGTCGTAAACAACAATGAATTCACAATTAGCTCTTGCAGTTTGTAAGGAATTTTAAAATGGGAATAATATACCCATACCCGTAATCCTGTCTAATCGTAATTATTCAATACTACGTAACTACGCGAATTGTTATACCATTATATGCGCACAAGTTTACATATTTCATTGAAATAAATGCGCCTGTACTGAAGTGTTCTCTAAAATAATTTTTTGTGATAACAATTTCGCCATATTAAATGAGTCGTCATTCTTGCATATTTCATTAAAATAATTTTAAAATTTTGTTAAAATTTAAAGTGTCAACACAAAAATATTTAAATACTGACAGATAGATGCTACTTCAAAAATCAGATTCATAATCTAAATTGGTTAAAACTGAGTGAAATACTACAACATTTTTATAGCTGTATAATTAATTTTTACATCCAAGTATTTAATTTTTTTTTTTTCTTTAGACGACAATCTTACAAATCTTTTCTTATTTTTGTACATTAGTAGAAATAAATATACTGAAAATCATTTTCATTTGTTTTAAAATCACATATAATATAAATTTGAAAAATTTTCTTAACGGCCTCAAAAGTAACAACCATTGAAACACAAGAAAAAGTCAGAAAAAAGAGATTTTGACAATGTAAAAAATTCTCTTTAAAAAATAAAAAAACAGAAACCAAAATATTCGCCTTCTTAAGACAAAACCTAAAAAAATATTTTAAAAAAGAAACACAATTTTAATGTTACAGTGGTCACATATAAGAAATTCTGCATTGTTCTCAAAATAGATAACATTAAAAACTAAAACTAAAAGATCAAGCATTTGTAAATTGGCTTTTTACCCAGTATAATTTCTCATACAGAATAATTCAGGAGGAAAGGGAAATAATTTGGGAACTGATTCTAGAGCTTGAAATAAGAAAAATAGTTCATGAAAACATATATCCGAAAATACTAAGTTATGGCTAGCAAAAACTCGGTGAAATGAGATACTGAAATTTTTAAGGCGTTATATAATGGTAAACTTCATAGTTTCTTATGTATTTTGACTTGAAAAACTAAATAAAACTTGAATTTCTTGAATCAAACGTAAACAGAAAACTTCGGTGACGAAAAACACGTTTTTTTTATGTTTGAACTTCAATAAGTTTGTTAAAAATGACAAATGAATGCGTAAATTTTATTATTTAAACTTGAAAATAATTTAATTTTTAGAAAGAATCAAGTTTTATTAGTAATTACAAATCAGAAAAACTCAACTATTGAACCGCTCTGAATAAAAAAAAAAAAAAAATTTGGATTACAACTAATGCTAAACGTAGATCAGAGAAATTGGCTAATTTCAGTATTACGCGGAAACCGATTGTAAAATTATTTTGTTAGAAATTACAGTTTAAAAATTATGTTTATATGTAATAAACAAGAATTAGTTAGCTGAAAAGATTAGATTTATAATGATATTGAAACGTGACTGTTGAACCGCGACAGGTAATTTATATCTAATAATAAAAATTTTTTCATGAAGGGAAAATCTCTTTGATTTGTACAACGTTTATGCTTTTTTTGAAATGATTATTAACTTATAA
>JAAAKQ030009595.1:4395-18427 GCA_010016005.3 Zanna intricata | reverse complement strand
AAAAAAAAAAAAAAAAAAAAAAAAAAAAAAAAAAAAAAAAAAAAAAAAAAAAAAAAAAAAAAAAAAAAACAGATGAAAAGAAAAAATGGGTCACCTTCTTCTAAGCTACAACATTAAGTATTTTACAAATAAAATTATATTAATTACCTCTTCACGAGTCTTTTTCACCATTTCAGGCGTTACCTTGACTGGGCTAGAAGACTTAGCCACGTTCATCTTCGTAACAACAGAGGCAAGATCCTTCCGAATCTTCTCTATACTTTCCTGGAAGAGTAATAATAAATAATTAACCAAACAATAATGAATAATATAATCAAAATCATCTGGTAAAAAAAATAAATGTTACAAACCAGTGCATCACTCATGAGGATGATGGAGTCAGCTACACTTAAATATTTTGAGGCAAAAAATAAATATATTTATTCTAAAAATAAACTAGAGTTATCAGTATTGGTATGCTTGCCATCAGAAAATATCTTTTAATGTAATTCACAAATAGATAAGTTTTGCAATATGATGGAACATTTATCAGCACAGGTGGTTACAAGTTAGCACACATTTAGACAGGTTCCAACCTGCAATATAGTCACTCTAGTTGCTGTCTCAATATCATTTTCTTTTTAGCTATTACTGAAAATAGGCAAACAAAAACTGAATGCCAGACAATTTTTCACGCGAGTTAAGTTTCTATCAGTTTTTAGACAAAATGAGTCCTGTGCTTGGAGAGAATTGTCCTCAACATACAATATTTATGTGGTACTGAAAGTTTGAAAGAGGAAATTTTAGCTTTGAGGAAGTTCCAAGGTCAGATCGATCGCCTTACTCTGGGACGTGAAGGAAATATTGCTGTAGTATGAAAAGTACTTGAGGCAAACAGGCATGTAATCTACCACCAAACAGAGTGTCTTTGGGCATTACTACACCAGCAGTTTGTACTACTCTGTGAAATTACCTTTGTGTTAGAAAGCTTTACATTCTTGGGATGCCATATAACTTAACTATCACATGGTACACTGTAGTGTGAAATGCTAAAAAAGTATGAAAGTGGGAACAGTATTGTGTATTTTGATGAAACTTGGCTGTACCATTATGACTCCAAACCAAGGCTCGAAACAAAGTGTGGCTATTTGAAGATGAGAAGACCCCATAGCTGCTTGAAAATCCAGACCAGTGAAGAGAATGGTGGCTGTATTTTTTAATGTGAGAGGAGTTTTAGAGCAAATTATGTTGAAACTCAGAAGACAATTACAGAAAATAGGTATACTGAGGAATGTCTGCCTTGTTGAAGTTCTCAAGAAGCTGTGCCAAAATTGAAGGTGGTTTCTTCACTACAATAATGCTCTAGTGCACCACTCCAAAATTTTCTTCTAGTATTTGGCCAGCATTGGGTTAAAACTGTTAAAGCATCCAACCAAAAACCCTGATCTCACTCCATGTGACTTTGTGCTGTTCTCCAAGGTAAAAAACAGACTGAAAGGGAGGTATTTTATGAGCAATGATGGCCTAGAAAGGGCTTGGAACAATGAAAGGGCCCAGATCTCTAATGAAACAGAGGAGGGTTTCTTTGAAGACCGATTTCAAAGGATGTAGAAGTGTATAATGTGTGGTGGAAATTATTTTGAAACATTATAAAAAAAATTGAGTCATATCGCAAAATCTTCCTAGTGCCTTTTGTATTCTACAGATCACATCAATTTACTGATAAAAAATAAGCTACTGATGAATGAGGAATCTCATGAAAACATTTTAGCAATTACTCGAGTGTAAAAAACCTCTCATTAATTCTGTACTTTGAAATTTGGAAATGATTAAGTGTAAAGTTTACTACTTTAAATATACACTACAATATTGTATATTATATTAAATTTTATTTAATATTTGTATGCTATTTTACTTGTATGACTGTATGTATGGTATATATGTAACCTTGTTTAATATGTAGACACACATCAATTCAAAGCAGAAAGCTGTACACTTTTATTGCTTTATGATTTTACTTTTTTTTATGCTGTATATCCTAGTCTTTCTTGCAGTAAAGCACTTGAGATACATGAGGCACTAATCAGAGCTCCTTTCTTTACAAGTACAGATGATCACTACATAGGCGGTCCTTATGGTGAACAGAAACATAGAGAGAGAGAGAAAGAGAGAAAGAATTATACGATAATCTTAACATGCATATAATGACATCATATAAAATAAATTAGAGATTATCTTAAAATAAAGAACAATAAAATTTGTTGATGTATACATTACTATTTTATACTCTACATAACAGTACACACATCATATTAAAATTTTATCAGAATAGTACTGACACCAATGAGAATTTCAGAAAAACAGTGGTGAAGCTTATTCACTAAGAAAAGTTCACAAAGAGTAAGCATTTATTTACATTTTTTTTAAAATTTATTGTAAAAAAAAAAGTTGATAATTGAATCAGGTAGGTTTATTGAAGGAAGGTATATTATTATATAAAGGGGAAGAGATTTTTTTGTTTGTATGAGATAAACAAAAAACCTACCTGATCAATTGCAACCAAATTTTTATCTATGTTTCTTGGCATAAGTGAGAAGGTTTTGAGACTTATTTCATCTCAAAAAATGTTGAAAAAAAAAATTTATGCAGTAGTGGAGATTTGCCAGTTGAAGACAAACTTTAATAAACTATGAACTGTGAGTTTCTATCACTGTGTGAGCTGGGTTTGTACTGAATATTATGGATATCTAAAAACCAATTTCTAGATTTTTAAATTCCATGTTTCAAGGATTAAGATGGATTTTTTAATTTTTTTTAAAGCCTGTTATTTTTTAATTTCTCAGTAAAAAATGAAGAATCAACCTGATTTTTGGTGAGTGCAATCTTCATGATCAATAAACGAATTTCTAGATTTTGAAATTTGACCTTGAAAGGGGATGAAGGAAGGTAAAAAAAAATGTTCAAAAATGATTGTAATTTTTTGTATCCCGACTATGATAAATCAGATATTCAGTAGATTTGGGCTTGAAAATACTCTTCAAATAAATATTTAAAAGCCATTTTTGAATTTTTTTTAAGGAGTGCAAAAGTATATAACGCTGTGGCTCAACAAACACAGCCACTGCCACTGTCACTGTATGTGTGACTGGCTGCTCTTGCCTCCAGTTACTTGATTAAAAAACATAAAATAAAAAGATTGACCACTATGGGAAATGCAAGTAACCATATAGCACGAGCAAAACTGCGATGAGGAGCTAGTATATACATATACTTTTTTTTCTTCTAAAATCGATCCTTCCAAGACCTATACATATACATATAAAACATACACGTAGTATGATTTTACTTTATTTTTAATTGACATATATTTTAATGCAATTTTAATAATTTTTAACTTTTCACTTAATTTTTATGTTTAATATGGAATTTTATAAAGTATTTTTAAAAAAGTCTACAACTACAGATGTGGGTTACCACAAAAGTACTTTTGTAGGAATCATATGAAAAAATCAGGTGTTATTTTATTTTTATTTTTTGTACTTGGGTGGATCATCCTGAATCATATATATACATATAAATACACTTTTGAGGTTTCTTTTAAATTATTTATGTCAACTGATTTTCAACAGGGAAAGTTGCAAAAATATTTTCATGAAATTTTTTTATAATTACCTGAAGTGTTTTAAGAGTCATCATCAAGGTCTCTCTTTGTTCAGGTAATACACCACCTTTTTCTAATCTTTCTATCAACAATTTTTGTTCTTTTAATTGTTTATCTAGTAATTCTTGTTTCCTTTTTCTGAGATCTGCTGTTAATTTGATAGCTTCCTTACGTTTTTCTTCTTGCTTCTTTTTTAATGTTTCCTTTACTGCTCTTATCTCTTGTGTTTTCTTAAAAACAGTTGGCCTTGTCCCAAGCTAAAACAGTTTAATGCAGACAAAAACATCTGTTGTAATTAGAATGAAAATCACTAGTTTATAAACAATGTATCTGTAAATTTGAAATGTCACAGAAAATTGTGACATGGTAATGAAAGAAGGATAATTTGTATTATTAGTTTTTTACCTTACAATTTATATTAAGAGAAAAATGATTATTCTACATCTAAAATTAACATAACACAGTCAAACATAAGAAAATTTTCAAAATTAATTCTTATGGGTAGATCCTGGGTCTTTTCCAACAAGAAACACAGGATAATATATTAAAAAATAGTCTAAAATTGAATAGTTTTTTATAAAAAAAAAAAAAAAACAAAAATTAAATTTTGTATTAAATAGTCTTATTTTGTTTAAATAAATTTTTTATTAAAAAATAAAATATTAATATGTATAATAATATTAATATATTAATAATATACTCAAAGCAGTAGAATACTTTATATAATATTGTGAATATTTGTATTGTTCATGGAAAAAATATCTAGAAATCTTATTTACTTGATGATTCAACATTTAATTGGATGGATTTACTAACTGTTTTGTACGCATTAAATTGACATATTATTTTTTCAGAGTTATTAATAACACTGAGATAACTTACACAATAAACACAACAATGAAATTAAAAAGTTTTTTTTAATACTTTCCTGTCATTACAAAACATGGTTATGAATGTGGTTTTGTAACAAAAATGCTACAATACAACTGCTTAGTGTTCAAATGAGAACGCTCCATAATAAATACACGGCACATTGCACTATATGAAAGTACACCTACAGAACTTGTTCCAAAAAACTTCAAGGGTGCAATGAAACTATGCTGATATGCTGAAGTTCTTGGTACTAAAATTAAGGGGCAAATTTAAAACTTTTATAAGTTGTTTGACTTGAAAAAAATAGGATAAATCCTATAATATTCTATTTTGTATTCTTTCTATTTATCCTATTCTATCCTATCCTTCCAGACCAGAGTATTAAGTAATTTCCAAGAAAATTGTTGCAAAACTCAAAAAATTGTAGTAAAAAAAAAAAAAAAAATAGCTTTTTTAAATTTCCCATATATTAACTTTGTCACAACAGCCAACAAATCATTTAAAAAAAAATTGTAGAAAATTCAATTTTGAGACAGCTGAAATAGGTAAAAATGATCGACAAATTTTTACTTCACAGAATGGCAATAAACACTAATCAGTGATTAAGTTTTACGTATTATGTGAATAATCTTAAGTGCGGTGTTTTGTTGCTGTTCAAGTTAACAATTTAAAAAATGGTCAAAGGTGCTATTATATTTAATGTGACATGAATTTGATTTTGTGTGACACGTGACAACATGAATTTGTGTCCATTTGGCGAGTTGATGGGGCATACTCTTAATTTATAATAAAGTAAACAGCGGTTTGAGAATACAGAGGCAAATATTCCCATGGGTAAATACCATATCTTAAAAGTTTGAAGCTGTAGAGAAACAGGTTCATGCATAAACCAAAACCAGTAGATGCTGGTCGACAGCAGTTTGTAAGAAATGCAAATACTGAAGATGAAATACAAGTGACACAAAAATCAGGAACTTTTGATAAATACAACAAAAAAATTTACTCACAGAAACCTAATCATAATTAGAAATTTAGTATATATATATATATATAAAATATCAAAGTACCTAATATAATTTTTTGAAAATTATGTCAGGTAGATGGCGCCCTGCTCTACTTATGCATTCAACTGTTCTGCTGTTGAGGTTCCCCATTGCTCTCGCTGCAACATCTCAGGTGGGATGCCATGAATTTCACCTTGAATTACTTATTTTAATTTACCCAGTGTCTTTGACACTCTTAAAGTTCGCACAATACATAAAATATCCCCACAAGAAAGAAATCACAAACTGACAAATCCAGTGATCTTGGGGGCCAGGGAATGTCACCAAATCTTGAGATGATATGATTATTAAGTCTCACACAGCTGCCATTGAGTGCCTTGCAGTTTGCAACATTGCACCATCCTGTTGAAACCAGGCTTTGTGCTGGTGTGGTAAACTGTTCAATGCAAGTGTAACAAAAAATTGCAGCATGTGAACATATCAATCCGAAGTGACAGTCATCATGATCAGCTCCTCATATTCAAAAATGTATGATCCAATGACCCTACATGATGAAACTGCACACCATATTGTTATCTTGCTGCTGTGAAAAGAGCATTCATGAAATTTATTGGGGTTGCCATCTGCCCAGTAATGATGGGTCTGCTTGTTCACGTAATCTGTAAGATGAAGATGTGCTTCATCTGACATTCACAACTTGTCCAGAAATTCATTGTCCTCATTAGTGTTTGCCATAATTTTCTGGCAGAAATCAAAGTGGAACTGGTGATTGTTCTCTTTCAGTTCTTGCACAGCCTGTAACTTGTAAGGATGAAATTTGAAGTCAAAATTAAGTAAACATTCTTTCAGGACAGCCTGACCAGACAGCTGCTTGTTTATGAATTGAACAATATGGGCTTTGTATGACTGAAACATGTACAGCCTCAATATTGTGTGGAGTACAAGCAGTTGGTGGTTGCCCTGTTGGTTTCTTTTTTAGAGCCGATCCAGTCTTTTCTAAGTTTTTAATCCATGTTTTTATCCGTTTTGATGAACATGCCATTTTTGTGGCGAAAGTACACTGTTGACCGATTTACTGCTTCATGATGACTGAGTGGCAAGGATGCCTCTGGATAAAGCAGTGTTGTCCATAGTACATGGATGCCACTAAACATTTCAAAAGTTCTCGTTATTTTGTGTCACTTGTATTTGATGCTATATAATTTTCACCAAAATAACAGATAATCTACATATATATATATATTATAGTACATATATTACAGTATTATGTTAAAATATATATATATTACATAAACATATATGAAATAGTATCACTCATTACTGAAAATTAAACATGTAAGTAATCTTTTATGAATAAAAGAAAAGGAAATAATTTGAAATAGATAGAGTTAAAGAAGATCTTAAACTCTCTTAGATATTAGTGAAACTCCATAAAATAAAATAATAGAAATTAAAAAAAATAGTATAACAAAAGAATATAAAAGATAATAAGATAAACAATAAAATTTTATGTTCATGTTCCAGATAGGATTAATAAAAAACTAAAATAGTATTCCATGCTTTTTTCAGTAAAGAATGATCAAAAATAAAAATTAACTAAATAAGGTGAATTAAAATAATACAAATTTTTTTCAAACAGAATATTATATAAATTACAATCAAACAACAGGTAAAATATATACATACATAAAAAAGTTGTAAACAATCATCCAAAACTAATAAAAATAAGTAGTGGTACTTGACTTAGCAGAGAAAAGTAAATATCAATCCAATAACTTTAGTCAATTATTTCCAAAGTTAAAATCAAATTACTCTAGTGTGATGATAAACATTTTCAGTCCAGTTTTGCATGGTGTTTACATTTAATAAGCTGTAATGACTTAGAAAGTTATTGGTATTTAAAATAAAGACAGAACCTGCTAAAGGTAAGTCAGAATTAGCAGGAGGTAACAATTTTGAGGCCATGGCAGAGAAGTAATATTTTTAAAGGTTTGGTTTCTAAATATTATTGCTTGGTCACCCTCATGTTTTTGGGATAAAATGGATAATAATTCTAGCACGGTGATCACAGGAAGAGTGCTTGTAAGTTGAGGACATATTAGGTCCTGTTCATTTACATGATGGCATTTCTAATGGTTTCATACTACAAACAGGATCTGGCCTGGCTGTAAAAAACTGCCCGTATATCTAACATATATGCAAATAAAATTCACAGAAAACTGGATAAAAGACAAAAATATAACTGAAGATTCTTGTTTTCTCTGAAAATGGAGATTCAGGTAGCAAAACAGATCATGAAATTTCCAAAATAATAATGTATCTCTAAATTTTATTGCATAATATGCAAACCTGCATCTTCAATCAAGAGTTTCAAAAATAGTGGAGTGATAAAAAATATCTCTTCCCCTCAATTCAGTATATGCATTATAAATCTAGGAAGAATTTTCCTTACTATTTTTTGTTTATATGGTACAAAAAAGATGTGATTTAAACCACTTAAACAAATCACCAAACTAAATATGAATCAAGATACTAAGCAGGAACTGAAACAAAGAACTAATTTTGGAACTTTGGAGAACATTCAAAAGACTGTGACCGACCAGTTGAAGCCTTCCAGTGCTGTTACCAGGAGTGGGAACGACTCTGCCGGTGTATAGTTGCCCAAGGGAACTACTTTGAAGGGGATAATACTGTTATTTGAAAAAATAAAAACTTTGGTAAGTAAAAAGTCAGTCTCATTACTTTTCTCACACACTTCGTATATTCCATCTAGTAAAGAATATTTATTTGCAATAGATATTACATTTAGTTGGTAAAATTATTTATTTCATCATCTTGTTAATAGTCCAGGCAGTATCTGTTTTGATACCAAACACAAATGTTTGATCCAAATGGCATATTTGACTTTTTCTATATGATTGCTAATTTTTGCTTTAATGCCTCCAGAATATTATCAGAAATAATTATTTCATTATGTGCCAGTTGAAAAACATGTGCTTAAATTTTTATTAAACAAAATGTAAAAATATCCATTTTTCCTCCTATTTCTGTAGATAACTCTAATGGCTATTCATTTTAGAGAAAAGATCATGAGGGGAAAAAAGTTCTATTATTAAATTTTACACAATATCATCGGTTGAAAATCAAAATATATATTATTATTGATGCAAAAACAGCAATAGCTGTCAATAAATGAAGATTTTTGGGGAATTTTTTTTGAGTACTTATACTATAAACAGGACCTTCAAATTTTGCCTCAAAGAATTTTTTGATATGATAAAGCAACATGCCAAATTTCAACAAAATCAGTTTTGCACAATAATTTTCCAATCAAGATTTAAAAAAGAAAAAATGTGATTTTTCCAAACTGTATAAAGTCTGAAATAAAGTCTCTAGCTACTTGAAAATTTAACAAAATCATGTACCATTATAATATATCTTGATAATTTTTAAATGTCTTATACTCATGATCATGGCATCGAGTATTGGTTTTTTATTACACTTTACTAGTAACACTGGATTGTAATTATTAATATTTTCACATCTATAAAAAACTTGTACACTATTAAAAATTATAAAATTATTAACCACAATAAAAGTTAAATATTTGCACTCATTTTAGTTCAAAAACAAGAACTTTCTCATTCTTGAATTTATGTAATTGCACTTTTTTCAATGATCAGGTAGTGCATTAAACGAATTAATAATATAGTTTTTTGAGCCAAACCAAACAAAATGATTTATTATAATCATACATATACAAATAAAACAGTAAGCACAAAACGTAAAAAAAATCTGCATTAACAAATAGAAAAATTACAAAAATAATAGCTAACTTAGAAAAAGAACATTAATAGTACACAAAAGTCCAACAGTACACAAGTCCAAAATGTGTAATGTGGCCCATAAATTAATAATTCTAATATTAAAATAAAAAAATAAAAAAAAATTTCTAAGTGAATACAGCTGGTTACAACACATAACAAATATAATCAAGATTAATACTTTCTAACTAAAGAAGAGTGCCAAAGAAACATTGTGATAAAATAAATATATATATATTTTTATATGTGCATTGGATTTAACATTTGCATGCCATGTACATAAATAAAAATGACAGATGAACCAAACACATTTACAACATGATACCTACCGGTTTTTTTTCTTGGGATAATATTGCTGTAATTTGCAGATTTTCAGATTTCTTCAAAGCAGTTGGGATGTACATAGTTTTTGTAAGGTTATTCCCTGAGTACACCACCTAATACAAACATTTAACGTTTATGTTTTTTTCTAAATAATACTCCCTTGGTAAATAGAGAAAAACATCAACTACATTCATATTTTACAGTAGTTAAATTAAGCAGTTAACATCTATTTTTCAACAAAATTTTAATGATTAATTTGATTTATTTTACAATAACAATGTTTAGCATAATCGTTAATTGCATCAGTTCTTCTGTAGTTAAATCAACAATTGTAACTACTTTATAAAAATAAAAGATCTCTTTCACTACAGCATTACAGGGCAAACCAGCAGGTAAAATATACAAAGAAGGAAAAATTGATAAAGTATCTGCAAGATAAGCATTTTGGGCATAAAATGACAAACTGTGACCACCATCAAATAAAATAAAATAATAATCTGCAGTCAAAGGAACATCTAATATAGTAACTGAATTACAAGAAAAGTCACCAAATAATCAGTTTTAGCACTTAAAGAAAATACAAACATCATGACCTATCAGTTATTACATAGACATACAAGTTTAAAATGGTAGTTTTTAATCATAAATTGACTTTATTATAGGACTACAGAACTATATTATCAGTCACGTTCATGATATAATAATTGTTTTTTAATAGGTGAAATCAGTACAAAACAATTTTGATTAATAATTCTTATCAAATGGTAATTCAAATAAAGTGCTTTAACTGACTGTGCCTGGTGAGTGTTCTATTTTCTAACAATCAAGTGGTAGCATGGATTGAATTTTTGTTTCAACTTTTTGAAAACAAGGATAAAAATATGTTTCAAAATTTATATATATCAATTTTTTTATAATATTAACCATCAAAAATAGAATAATAAAGTATAAGTTTTATTAGACTGCTCTTGCCATTTTAGTTCCACTGGGGTGCAGTATTTTTTCTCTATTAAGTTGTTCTTTAATAATCTCAATTTCGTTGTTTAGATGGTTAAAATGTCATCAAGTTTAAAGTTCTCTCTCCGAATGCAATCTAACAAGGATAGGGAACTTCAGGTCAACCAGTTTGATAAAAAAAAACTATCTAGTGAGGTATGTTCAGTTTATAAACCACAGATTAATGGGAATGTCAGACAAGCTTTTGTCAGAAGGTCTATGCCATACTTCCTTCTTGCCTGGTAATAAGTTAATAATTTCTGATTAATTTGTTCTGTGAATTTTCCATTTGGATTTGCATTTCCATCCTTAAAAATATATGATTATTCTGCAATTAATTGGAAATTATTAAACTAACTAGAAAAAAAAATTACGGAAAAAATTCTACCATCGTGGATGGATAAAACAGTGATAATCATGAGTGATGTGGTGAACCTTCACTTGCTGGAGTGTATGCAGAATTTTCACTACAAGGCAATCAAAAGTCTGCATCTGATTACAAAATATGTTCATTATGATCATATAACTGTCTGGTGTTGTATAACAGAATCTTATTTCTAAGTTTGTATCAGTGACCATGAACTCATTGTTTTACACAATCCAATTGCTGCAGGATTTCCTTCTGTGATTTCCTCACAGAATTTCCTTGCAGGAGCTTGCTAAGTGTGGCACTGAAATAGGTGTGATATATGGTTTCAACAAAATGGTAAGACCATGCATACTGGAGTTAATTTAGTATCATATGTAAAATGTTTCTTGTGCATATCATTTCCTAATGTAATGACATTTTGTGGCCTTCTTGATTAGCAGATCTGCCCATTTCTGACTATTTCCTCTAGGGTGCCTCAAAAGTAAGGTCTTCATTAAAAGAAAACTGGCAAAACTGGATAATTGAACTTGCTGAACTGAAGAATCCCGAGCATGTATGTAAGAGAGCAGCACTTAAATAATGATGATGATTTAATTTTTAAGAAAGATAAGTTAAATAGGCATAAATGGAATATTTAAAAAAAAGTACACATATATATATATATAAAATATTTGACAATTCAAAAATGGCTTAGTCTAATAATTATAAAACCATTCTGTTTCCCTGTAGGACCTTTATTATTACAATGGTCACATTTAATGTTACATATTCCATCTGAATTTTCATTTGAAGTTTAGAATCTATTGATTATGAAATTTTACAAGTCGTAAATCAATGTGCAAATCTTTTTAAAAGTGTTATTAATTTTTACAAGTACATATAATGTCATTTTTGAAACCACTTCTGTATTATGTATTACTAAAGTACAAACAGTAAACCTTATTTTACTATATTGTTTTTGGTGGTTAATAATATTTTTATATTATTAATTTGATTAAAAACAAAAATGCAGAAATGTTTACAAATAATATAGACTTATTTATTATTTAAAAAACAAAATACATAACTGAAATCAATAATAATTGCAATATACAATATAATCAAGCTTCAGTCACCTTGAACAAGAAATATTTTAAAGTAAATATTACATCAGTAGCTTTTAATTAAATTTATGGATTACATTCACAGTTTCACATTTGTGTTTTTCAAACACCAGAAAAATCATATAAACACGTATGTTGAGTAAAAATTACAAAGCAGTATTAAAATAAAGATAAAAATTCACTAACACAAAACAGCATAATTATTAACTTTTGTAGGACAGAACAGAGTAGTATACTTCTATTATCATTTTCAAATCCAATTTGATATATATATATATGCAGTATGTATTTCATTAGAACATACAAAGTTTTTGAAATGTTCGCTTACGCGTTTAATGATTGTAAAGGAGTTATATCACCATAACCAAAATATTTAGTGATAAAATTTCATAGAGGCAGTGTTATTAAAACACACACAGCTGTATGCAAGTTTTCAATCATCAAATAATTTCTGGAAAGTGAGATAAGCAATAATTGTTTTTAAAAATACAATATAAAATAAATTAGAAAGACTAGTAATAAAAATTAGGTTTGTAATATTTAAAAATCTGTGAAATATTATAATATACCACTCATTACTAAACAGCATTTCCGTGGGTCTTGGGAAATAAATGCTAATTACCATGCACAAATACTTATCTGGTTTTTATTTGCAGACAGATGCAAAACCTGTGGATTTTCTCTAAATTTCATTCTCATCCATAAAAAATCATAAAAGATTTATGTTATGTTACATCAAATATTCACAAAAATGTAATTTTTGAAAGAGTAAAACAATTCAGTTTTTGGTTGTTTCACAACCAAATTTTTTTTTAAAATTGTATGATTTTTTTTAATAGAAAAAAATTATTTAATCATCAAGATTATTTTAAACAACACTGTTATCAGACAGTTATCTAATAAAGTGAAGGTACATAAAGATGAATTACCTTGAGAATTATACTTTGTAAATCACTTTATGAGAGTTTATAAATGTATGATGTTTTAATTTCTTCATAAAAAAATAGGTTTCTGGGGAAAGTTTATCTGTTTCCTGTATATATAAAGCTGCATGGGCCACTCACTGATTCACTGACTGGCTGACTGATTGACATTAATTCTAACCCCTAAGGAGGCCTCGGAGCAAAAAATGTCAAGAGAGCTTTTTTGTAGGTGGTGCGCCGAAACCGATCAGAAAAATCCGAAATCTTGAAATTTCCCCCTCGGGGGGGTTTAACGATCCCCCAAATTTTCAGCACGACTAGAAGAAGGCGCCTGAGTGAAACGTTGCAGGGAAACTTTTTGTAGAACCTGCAGAACTTTCAAATAATCGAAGAAGAAAATTCAGCTTCCCCCATTTTGGGCCCAAAATTCCAAAAAAACCTGTTTTTTTAACATTTCCTGCCATGTTACTGCTCCCCTGAAACTCTCCCGTAGTCGATATCGATATTCCTTTATAGGGTTAATCCCGAAGAGCCTGATAAACTCCATATGAAACACGGGAAAATTCTAGGTGGTTGGGGAGAACCCTAAAATTAAAATTTCAACGTCTTTCAGAGCGTGCAAACCTTTTTTCGACATGCGAGCAACTTTCTTTACTTATCTGTGACCTATGTTTTTTATTGGTGCCTCCCCTTCAGAAATTTCCAAAGTTTATTATAGGCTTTTAAACCGATCAAGTTCTCAGGAAAAATTTTGTGATATGGGGGCTTTTTTGGAAACTTGTTTTTTTCTTTTCTTACTGATAATATAAGGTATAAGAAGACCCTGCAGCGCAAAAATGATTAGAAATCTTTTCTTTTTTTTTTTAATGTTGTTGAAACCCTTGGAAAACGTTTATTAAATTGAGGATGGGTCCCCCCCCTTATCGGGGGGGGGGGGGGGGGGGGGGGGTTTTTTGATAAGTGCGGGGGCGGCGA
>JAAAKQ030009584.1:0-18427 GCA_010016005.3 Zanna intricata | reverse complement strand
TGTTAAATAAAGATGGAATACCGATTTATAATACGAAAGAAAAGGTCGATAGATGGGTGGAATATATTGAAGAGTTATACAGAGGAAATTGATTAAAAACTAGTGTTATCAAGGAAGAAGAGGATGAAAAGGGAGATACAATACTAAAATCTGAATTTAATAGAGCGTTAAAGGATTTGAATGGTAGAAAGGCTCCTGGGATAGACAGGATACCAGCAGAATTACTGTGCAGTGCAGGCGAAAAAGCAATAGATAGATTATACAAACTAGTGTGTAATATTTATGAAAAAGAGGAAGTTCTGTCAGACTTCAAAAAGAATTAGCTTAACTACTCATGTATCAAAAATCTTAACTAGAATTCTGTACAGAAGAATTGAGAGGAGAGTGGAAGAAGTGTTAGGAGAAAACCAGTTTTGTTTCAGGAAAAGAATAGGAACAGCAGAAGCAATTTCAGCACTCCGATTAATAGTAGAAAGAAGATTAAAGAAATACAAACAGACATACATGGCATTTATAGATTTAGAAAAGACATTTGATAATGTAGACTGGAATAAAATGTTCAGCATTTTAAAAAATTTAAGGTTCAAGTATTGAGATTGAAGAACAATTGTTAAAATTTACAGGAACCAAACTGCAACAATAATAATCGAAGAACATAACAAAAGAAGCGGTAAAAAGGAAGTCTGACAAGGATGTTCCCTATCCCTGTTACTTTTTAATCTTTACATAGAACTAGCAGTTAATAAAGTTAAAGAACATTTAGCACTGGAGTAACAGTGCAAGGTGAAAAGATAAAGATGCTACGATGTACTGACAATATAGTAATTCTAACAGAAAGTAAAAAAGATTTAGAGAAACTTTGAATGACATGGATGAAGTCCTATGCAACAACTACCGCATGAAAATAAACAAAAACAAATTGAAAGTAATGAAATATAGTAGAAATAATGTAGATGGATTACTAATATAAAAATAGGAACAGAAAAGATTACGGATGTAGAAGAATTTTGTTATTTGGCAAGTAGAATTAGTAAAGATGAATGAAGCAGGAGCAATATAAAATGCCAAATACCACAGACAAAATGAGCTTTCAGTCTGAAATATAATTTCCTTACATTAAAAAACATCTGTACTTAATTTAATAAACGTCAGGAAAACATTTCTAAAAGTACATGTTTGGAGCTTAGCTTTATATGGAAGTGAAACTTGGACGATCAAAATACCTGAGAAGAAAATATAAGAAGCTTTTGAAATGTCATGTTACAGGAGAATGTTAAAAATCAGATGGGTGGATAAAGTTACAAATGAAGAGGTTTGTGGCAAATTGATGAAATAAGAAGCATTTGGAAAAATATAGTTAAAAGAAGACAGACTTTAAAGCCACATATTAAGGCATCCTGCAATAGTTGCGTTGATATTGGAGGGACAGATAGATAGGAAAAAATTGTGCAGGCAGACAATGACTGAAATATGTAAAACAAATTGTAGGGATGTAGGTAGGAGGTATACCGAAATGAAACGATTAGCACTAGATAGGGAATCTTGGAGAGCTGCATCAAACCAGTCAAATGACTTAGGACAAAAAATAAATAATTTTAATTATTGTCTTTCCATACATATTTCATAGGAATTTACTACAAGTTTCACTGCATCAGTATATCAGCATAATTAAGGAATGGAAATATCCACAAATATAAGATCACATCACAATATTACATATTAAAGTATATATTTAAAAGACATGTACAAGCACATTGCCATGTTCAACTTAATTAACTATGGAAAATATGCGCACTTTGGATTGCATAATTGTTAATAGATGAACACACGCAGATACACTTGCAGGTGGCTCACACATTGTTAGAACAATATGAAGAAAATGACATTGAATTTTTACAATCAGTTGTCACTACTGGTAAAATTTGGGTGCCCTATTTTACTCAGAAAGCAAAAGAGCTTTACGTAATAGTGAGCAACATCCTTCATCTCCAAAACCAAAACAGCAAAAACTACTTTTTCAGCAGGAAAAATTATGGCTTCATTTTTTTGGGATGTGCAGGGTGTTCTATACATCAATTTCTTAATAGATCAGTATACTATAAATGCCAAATATTACCCAGATTTACTGAAGGTTGCAGTAAAGACAGCCATTCAAAATAAGCAGAAAAGTCAACATTAGCTTTTTTTTTTATAGAATAATGCATGCTGTCATAAGGCCACTCATATGATGGCTATAATTCATGAATTAAAATGAATTATTCTCCAACATCCTCCTACAATCCAGATCTCTCACTGTCTGATTTTCATTTGTTTGAATCCTTAAAAGAAGCTCTAGGGTATAAAATGTTTTGTTCCAGTAAAGAAGTCATTGAAGCTGTTTGAAAATTGATCTGTCAGCAGCTACTGAAATTTTTTTCTGAAGAAATATGGGAGCTACTCAAAAAATGGCATGTGTACATTGAAAAGGAAGAAAACTATTTTGAAAATTAATGTTTTGTAATTTATTGGTGTTATGATAGTTTTTGTATAGATAATAAATTATGATTTAAATTTGAACACACCTTATGTAAGAACTCAAATATTAAATATGAAAAGGAACTTAACTATAAAATATATACTACATTGAGTTTTATCTATTGTTAAAGTATTTGTTTAAATTTTCTGATGGTTTGCTTCAATAAGATAGGCACTTTTTTCTAATTGATATTTAGAGATATTAGACATTTTTTTAGCCCATTTTTTTAATGCTTAGATTTATACATTGGTTTACAATATTGTTGTAAGTAAAACTGATGAAAATACTAGTCAACACAAAATTTGTATCTAATATGTTAGATACAAATGAAAAAGTTTTCATATGTTAAGTGAGAAAAAGTTTTCTCACTGTAATTTGGGTGCTGATTTCAAATATTCTATTGAATTTGTGCCGCGTAGCGTAAAGGTTTTATGTAAATTGTAAATTTGTAATTTTTTTTAATAATAAATTCAGTTAATAAGTTACAGGTTACAATTTTTTATTTTTACTTCTAAATAATATAAATACATGTTTAATAAAGAAAAAATAAATATATACAGAGTATCATGAAAAATAGAGTCATACAAACATATCTGTATGATGACATCTTGCAAACATCTGTTGTTGTTGCCTACTACAGAGCTTAAGGTATTATTATAGTTGGCGATCTGCCTCTGAAGTCAGTTAATTCTTAGATGGCATCACTGAAATGATATTTAGAATTAAGAAGATAAAGAAATAAATCTTATCTCAATGTAGCGTTTCAGTGGCCCCACCTAATAACTAACTACAGTGGTAGATCACCTACTAGATAATTACCGAGCTTAAAATCTTATTCAGTCAACAGTTTATTCTCACAACTTTACTTGTCTATATTGTGTGTTGTATTCTCAGAATTATTAATATTTTGCTACATTTTCATTAATTCTTTATAAATACAAAATTGATTTTTCTCGTTTTTATTTGCTACAAAATGGCTTCTGCAAAAGTTCATGGATGTTCAAATTATCCAGACAATTTTTTTTATGTACGTGGTAAATTTATACCTATATCTCAAAGAAAGACTATTTTTGAATTGATAAAACAACTTATAAGTTTTATTTTAATTGTCCACTTAGGGATCAAGATAAAATCTGGATGCCCCATGAAAAAAAAGAAGCCTTTTTGAATATCATGTTCAGTAACTAACTGGTTGAAGGCAAAACGAGAAGCAGAAAATTACCATTTACTGTACTGATGGTTTGGAGTGAACTTAAGGACCACCTTACTGACTGTTTTTTTTATTAAATATATTTGGATTTTTATTCAAAAATGGAAAGTCATCAAAATATGCAGAAGTATCATCTCTAAAGCCAGTACCACTCAGAGGCATTACCTGTTCTTGTATCACCATATAATCCAACATTGCTTAAAGAACAATCTGAAAATGAAGCAGATTATGTTGATGATATTGAAGAATTTCTTCCTGTATCAGATAAATCTCCCATGAAAAATTTTGTGAAGGCACCAGACAAAGATGGACAGAATTTAATGATTATTACGACTTAAACAACGATTATTTTAGACATTTCCAGAGATTTAGACTTTTAAAATATTGTATTAATGTATTTTAATCTATCTGTGTTTGAAGAAATAAAAATTTAGTTGATTTAACAAAATTTTAAGTGAATACTCATATAATTGATTTTATTAACTGTAAAATCAATATTTATAAATCTGATATTTAACTGTAAATCAATATTTATTTATTGGTAAAAAAATGTATCTCTAAATACTGTATATCTAAAAAAACATGACATCTTACACAAATTCTGATTACAATTTTGAATTTAGCACCCCAAAATTAGGTAAAGTGACCATGTATGATTCCAGATATATAAAAAGAAATTTTTGTTGATTACTGAAATCTACTAGTATAGTCTATATTAAATATCTTTAAAGTAAATGACTGTACTCTTTTCTACTAAATATTTAGATTTTCATCAGTTATAATTATCTTTTTGTCCTATCTCCATCATATATTAAATAGAATTAAGTAAGTACTACAATAATATAATTAAAAAATGGTTCAATGAAAAAAAAAATTACTACCTTTATGAAAAGCCAAAGCAATAATTTTTTAGGTAGTAAATTTTAATTAGGTAGTAAAATGATTTTCCATTGCCTTTTTGATAGAGCCAAACATACAATTGTATATCAGCATATCAAGTCAAACAAAATGGATACAAAAATTTGCACTATATGTTATTTTCCTGTAGTGCTTCTAAACTGTAAAGAAACTGCAAGACAATAAGGAAAAGTGGAAGATTAAAAAATATCAGTCAAGGCTATTCATTAACACTCCACATGTAATAAATTAGTAATAATAAATATGTGCATCATAATAAGTTAACCACTTGCAGACTAATTTTATCTTTGAAATTAATTCCTAAAAACGATGAGCAGAATTTTAAATTAGGGGTTTAAAGACAGTAAAATTAGAAGTTTAAAAACTGATATTTTTTTAATATTATATAAAATTATTTAAGTCTATAACAAAAAAAGTACATATTTTTTTTTTTAGTAATTTTTAAATTCAAATCACTTTAATATATTAATTTTAAGTTAGTTATTTCAAATAGTAATTAATTTTGAATTGGAAAGATTGTCTTTGCTCTCTGATCTGGTAATATTCAATATCTTTTTGAGATAAAATGAACTTTGATGGCTAAATATATATTCTTTTAATGGTAACTCAATCACACATGGATACACATGTATCAATTTTAAACCAAGTATTAAAATCCATGAGTTCATCAATCATTACTTATGGACTGTTGTAAGACAGCTAAACCAAATTTTTTTTTATAAAGTGTTTTTATTAAGATTTATTTACTATTAAATAAAATAGAACATTCATGAAATTTAGTAGATATCATAATTTACACTTCACATCAAAGAAGATTACATAACACAATTAATACCAATTCGGTATATCATCTGAATAAACTATTTATCAACTAGTAGCAGTGTTTGGAACCACCTTTAATTATAATAGTACATTTATAATTTATTTTGAGTTAAACATTCAATTAAATAAATGCATAATATAAACAAAGCTATAGTAAACAATTATTGTAAGAAATAGTTAAAAAAGAGTGTGCTTAAAAACCATTTATAAAAATCTTTACTTAAAATCAAAACCTAAATGACCATTTTGATTACCATCATCATTACAGAAAAAATGTACGCATATAAATCATGTAAAACTGAAGTAAAAGATAAAACTAAATTCTCTCCATTTTAATAGAAGATTTTATTCTTGATATTTACAAATAAAATCCAAAAATTAAAAATTAATTTTTATGCTGTATTAAAAATATCCTTCTTTCCATTACCTTTCTTTTCTGTCACACTTATTCTGCCCTCTTTCTTTCTGTAATAAATAAAAATTATGACAATTTCTTTTAATAAATTTAATGTGGCTTAATAGTTAAGTACATACACTGTTAAAAGATTGTCAACAGCTTTAATATGTTGACAGTGTCAACTCATAAATATGTAGTAATGATAACTATGCTGCTCTGAAGTCTAATATGAACACAGTAGTAAATGTACTTAAATATGATAAATAACATTAATATTTCAGTAAAAAAATAAAAATCAACCAAATTTTTCCAAACATTATTATCAGACCTTTATCAATGAATTGTAATCTTTTTGATGGTAGGTGTAGGATAGGTGAGCTAATTAACCAAACATATTTCAGATTAATAAATTGTTTCTAGTAACATTCCATTTACAGTGAGGCTCTTTCTGTAAACCTACATAGAAAGGCCCACCACAGTCTGCAAAGACACCTCAGTCTATATACTCGATGTTGTTTACATTTACAATTTTTTTTTTTTTTTTATTTCATTAGATTTTAATATTTATCATTACTAATACTAATAAACTGATGTCTTACATTTGTTTTGCAGATTACCATTTAGAAAATCATAGGGCTTGGATGCGTTTGGTAAAAACTTATTCTGAGAGTATTGTTTTTAAAGGAATATTTTTGACTGGTTGGCAGCGATATGATCATTTTGCTATTTTATGTGAACTTCTGCCAGTTGGTTTACCATCTCTCGCTGTAAATCTGGCTTTCTTAACACTCAATAATATTGGTAAGTTTAAATCTGATCTTTTTCTGTATGTATTTTTCATAAGATTCAAGATTGACACATTCAACTTAAATATCTCTTTTTATAAAATATGTATTAATACAGCCTTGGTACTTTTTGGTGAAGAGGAATAGGATATATAGTTTTATTTAATGGTAATTTAAACCACCAGACCAAAAATTACATGGTAATTTCCAAGGGGGTAATTTTCACCTGGCAGGGGTTTTGTAAGACTTACTACTAGATTACATTAAGGATGAGCTAGTTTTATCATCAAGCTTCTGGAATTCTCAAGATCGAGAATCTATCAGTGTCAGACCTACAGAACTGTTTGTACAGAATTAGGGATCAAAAATTAGAAAGGAGGAAGGTGTGAGTATATAAAATTATTTAAATTATGCATTTTCCTGTGTAGTTGCACAATATCCAATCTTTATACTGGCATAGAAAGTATGAAAAAAGAAAATTTAAGGAAATAATTCAGTGAAAAAATCTCAACTTAATTCTCCAATGTCTTGTAACTAATTTAACATAATTGTATTAGAACACACAGTTGTATAATTAGAAGTACTGCTTTTGGTCCAAAAGTTGGGATCAGGTATGTTTAGTTCTTGTTTATTGCTGTTTGATTTTTTAGTTAGTAATTTTTTTTTACAGAAAATTGTTTATTAAATTTCATTATATTTTTTGTTAATTATAAGATTTTTTTACATATTATGAGATTTATTTTTCAATGTACTGCACTGTCATTTCAAAGATTAAAGATTATTTAGAAGTATTTAATTTCTGGTAAAAATCTTTTTTTCTCTTGCCTTTTTACTATTCTCAAATCATTAACTGTCTTTATTTTTTAAACTATTTCTAAATTAATCTATTGAATATAACTTAAAATTTTAATATCAAAACTTATAATTACCATGAAATTGACTTATCAATGACTTTTTTATCAATATTATTAAAGATTTGTTTCTTAAAATCAATACAGTTTTTCTTAGAGATTTTCTTATCTCGTAGTTCTATACTTTTTATAATTTTGTCTTTGATGATTTTTTTTTTTTATCTTCAACTCTTTCTGTTTTGTAAATGAATTAAAAACTGGTGTACAAGAACAATTTTGTTAAAACAATTTCTCTTGAAACAAAAGTTTACTGATAATGTTAATTTGAACAAGTATTCCCTCTTAGAAAGTAAACTTGTTGATCCTGAGTACTCTGTGCACTCTGTTGATCCTAAGAGATGTGCTAATGGAAGCTTAACAATTATCAGGACCTCCCAAACTTGAAGGACTAAGAAGAACTTTATAGAAGCATCTGTTTTGTCTGTTAAGAGCTGTTGCAGAACAGTGTCTGTTTTGTACATTAGGGATGCTGGCAGAAGAGAACTGAATATCACTACCCAATGATTTTCCAAGGTTTAGTACTTGGCATAGTATATTGTTTCCTGTTCACATATTTAGAGTAAGCAATATAAGTTGTCGCAATCAACTGCTAAAATAAGTCAAGAAAGGATGGAAAAAAGATTGAATAATTACTTGGAAAATACAAACACTTCCGAAAGCTTCTTAACTATTTTATGGAAACAGAAAATAACTATTTTCTGGAAAGAAAATTTAAAAAGAATTGGAAATAAGCAGAATGGATATTATTGAACTAAGTGAAGTGAAATATGAAGGGAGAGGTAAGTTCACAATGATATTGTGATCTACAATTCAAGAAGTAGAAAAAGAATTATTCCAAAAAAAAAAGAAGAAATAGCAAAGGATGTGTAAAAACTGATTTTACTAATGACAACGTAATTGTTCTTGGGATAAGAATAAACCTAATGGCTTTTATTTTTATATAAGTATACAAAAGAATGTGATAGTGAGTCTGTACATTTCATATCTTATATTCAAGATGTTTCATAATTTACTATGGAAAATATTATGAAAGAATATTATGGAAAGGAAGGTAAATATCATTATAAGATAAAAATGGGTTAGTGAAATGTTATGGTAGAGAAAGGAAGAGAAGACCAAATATTTTAGGAAATTATGCTTGATACATGGAATGAAATGGGTAAAAGGTTTATTGAGTTTTATAAGGAAAATAAAATGTTGTGTTTAAAAACTGTAAAAGAAATTTGTATACATAGAAATTACTGAAGAAGAAAACACATATAATCAAATTAACTACATGAAAGGAAAAGTAATTTTAAATACAAAATTGCATTTGGTTTACTAGGAGCTGTTATAAATAGCAATTGCACTCTTTTGCTAGCAGAAATAATAGTAGCATTAAAGAGATTAGAAAAAAGAAGAAAAAAATAAATATTACCTAGAAAAAAATAACAGTTTGAAAAGTGGTAGTAGGGAAGAAATGGCTCTAATATTGAAGGAAATGAATATAAAAGACAATGGTGAAAAAAATTTGTTGGTGAATACAAAGGTGAAAACAGTAAAAAAATTAACAATAGACCTTTTAAAGGAGGAAGAATAAAGAAACTACAAGTTACTAGAGGAATGATTGAATATTGAATTAAGTAGAGTAACAAAAAAAAGCAAAACAAAAAGATGGCTTGTACATAATTGCTCAAGTATAAAGCATTCTGGGAAAAGTATGAGAAATGTATAAAAAATGACATGTAAGAGAAGGAAGGATACTAAAGAAATTACCAATATAAATGGCAAATTGTTACACCAAGAGGAAAATTTATTTAAAAGGGGGATGGAAGATAGGAATAAATTATATTTGTCCTGCAAAAAAGCCAAATAATTTCCCTTTCAAAAATAAGGAAAATAAAAGAAGATATCGGAGCAACAATCTTAAAATTGAAAGTTTTATAATCAGTAAAAGATATAAAGAATGGAAAGAATGGAATAGAAGTAAATAATGTAATATGTAATCTACAATAGAAAGGGATCTTTTGTGATCTATGTTACAAAAGGTTGCTGTGGCCAGCAGGTTTTCTTAAAACTGTCTTGATTCAAATCCCCAAAAATTCTGTACCATGTACAGAAAACTGTCAAAATTATAAGACTTTATATACACTAATTAATTTCAAATTGAGTAAAAAATTTTATGATAATTCTGAACAGAAGATTAAATAGAAAAATGGAACTAACACTTACAGAACAATATGGATTTAGAAAGGGAAGACCCAGAAGAGATTCGATTGGACTAATAAGAACTGTTGGTGAGACATGTGTTAGAAAGAATTAGTGTATGCTTTATAAAAACAGACAAAGCATAACTGTCGATTTGGATAAAATATTGGAAATAAAAAGCCAAAAAGTATTAGAAAGATAAAAGATTAATTTAAGAATTGTTCCTGAATCAGAAAATAGTTATAAGAAAGGGTATTCCACAAACTCAGTGGTTTACTCTAGCAAGAGGAGTAAGCCATGTGTGTTGCCTATCCCCAAATTTGTTTATTATGTACAGAAAAGGATATGAAAAAAATTCTCTGCAAAATCTACCCAAGAGAAGGAAAAATTGAAAAAGAAATAAAAGAGTACTGGTATTAAATACAGTGTTATCAGAAGATTGGAAGCAGTAAAAAGTAAATAAAAATTAGAATAGTAATCTCTAACGAAGTTTTTGATTGAAGTTCTTATGTAAAAAGATGACTCGCCTATGTGAAGCACTTTTACTCTCTGTGAATTGTAGTTAATAATGAAGCTAAAATACTGTATAATGGCTCATGATTTGAGACCCAAGAGGACATAATTAAAAATGTGACGATACAGCTACCTGATTGCCATCTGAAGTAAGACTTCCAGAAATGTTTTGGAGAATGGAAAAAGTTTTGGCTGAAAGGGTTAAGTCACAAGATCTACCTTGAAGGAGGTAAGAAGTAGAATTGATTTTTTTTATTATTTATTATTTTTGGTTTCTTCAAGATTATGCCCAATTGCAGTTTATGATACATTAATATTTTAATGTTCTTGATTACTTTTAGCATAAAAATGTTTCTTTAGAGTATCTTCTTGTAATTTAACATGCATTTCTTCAGCAATTATATTCCACCGTTTTTTACATCTTGTAACAAATCTGGATTATAGCATGGACATCTTTTTAACTCCTGATTAAATGTAGTGACATGAGCCACTGGTTTAACTGACAGAAATTTTGAAATTTCTGGGATTTGAAATTTTGGAATTAGGACTGTTGTAACATCTAGTTGTGCATCTCCCCTTTTGATTGCAATTGACTGAACCAAAAGTATCTAAAAAAATACCCAAAATCCCCAAAAATTTGGATTTTGTACTTTTTCTTAACTGCAGTAATAAGCCCTCATTAAGATCTTTTCTTTTAAGATCTCTTTTAAGTAGTATATCATAATTGGTACTTATTTTCATTGGTTCCATATTCTTTGTTAATTATTATATTGTACATATTATTATTTTCATTGGAGTTATAGCCAAATAAAATTTTAATTAATGAAATATTTGGAACTTCCAAGAGAAGGTAACATCAGAGAGAGAGAGGGTACATCAGTTCAATTCAGACTTCATCTCCTTTTCTTTTTTTAATTAATTTTTTTAACTTTTTAAAAATTTAAATATATTGATTTATCAATAATTATTAACCCTTGATTGTAAAAAAAAAAATTACAATAAATAATAATGTAATAAAAACAAAAATGAAAAAAATCATAAGTTATTAGTGAAATAAAATTGTATACACTTTTAAAAATGTGTAAAGTAATTTCATAGGCCCTTATTACCTATGTGTATATGTAATTGGTTTGGTGAAACATCTGATTATTTAACATTAATTGGAAATTATAATTTTTAATCGTATTATTTTTGGATTTTCTATTTTAATTTCTGTTTAATTTTATTTAATTATTCTGGAATTTTTGTGTAATTTTACATAAAGTTAACTACAGAGCGACTGAAAAATAGATCCTCACAAGAACATGTACACTGAGGCATACATGCCCAATCTTGAATAAATTGCAAAAAATTCTTATCTTTTAGTTCATTACTAATCTGATATAGTCAGACAATATTTGCCCTAAGTCGAAGTTTATCATCATTTCGTTTATTTGTTTTTGTTGCCAATCATTTAATCGTTCTTGGATTAATATTCTTCTGACCTTAATTTGTATATACATTCTCCAATTTTCAAATGTTCTCTCTCTTTAAAGTCAGCATCTTAATTTTAATCTTTTTATTCTTTCCTTGGTCTTAACATTTTCTTCATATTCATCTTCTTATCATTTTTGAGATATATTTCTTCACATTAATTTTCTTTTTCCTGTCTTTCATGTCTGTTTTTTTTTTTTTATTCACTGAATAATTCAATAATAAAAACTGAATATCTTACACTGTAAGATCAAAATTAACATCTGTAACCAGTATATAGAAGTTCATTAAATGGAATAGTTTAAATATTATTAACTTTTATTTATACACACACCAGAAATCTGAAAGTTTTGTTAATCAGCAACTCACAAAGATACACATAATACTGGTCTATTAATATAAGTAATAAAGGGACTTTTACTGTATCCTAATATTTCATGAAAGATTGTTGAATTAATAATTGATTTATTAATTAATACTTGATGTTAATAAAAACTAATATTTTAGCAGTTGTGTAACTGTCCACTTTATTAAAGAATTGGAAGATATCTCACTTCAGATGAAATAAGTTTAAATGAAGTGCAGCAAAAAATGTGCATATGCAATTTAATAGGCATACAAGGAAGTAATGTGATTTCCACTTCAAATTTGTTATATCTTGTAACCAACAAGATTATAACATGGACATCTTTTTAACTGCTGTCCATTGATCAGCAATTACAAAGATGTCCACCTTATAATCCAATTTGGTTAAAAGATTTAAAAAATGTTGGAATTAGCGAAAACATTGCTCCAGAACAGCTTAAACTTATTGATATGCAAACTCAGACAGAATGTTGTGGAAAACATGATGATTCAGATACTGAAATGTTGTCAGTTAATATTTTAGTATTTGAAAAACGCCAAACTTAGCTAGGAATTGAATTTAAAACTGTAAAATTTATTACATTTTGATTTATATTATTTTATATTAATTGAAGTTAGTTTAAGCATAAAATTATCTCTTTTTACATGTTTTATAAGTTTGTCAAGCTAGAACTGTTTATATGTATGCTAATTAGCAACTCAAAATGACAGTGAACAATACATTTTAATTCAAATAGAATAATATGCTACATTAGTTGGTTTAATAAGCTGAACTAATATAATATCCATATTTAATAAATAAGAAGAACGTTGTTTGTTTACATTAATTAAGGAGTAAAAGAAAGAAGATGAATCTTACCATAAATTGCCCATCAAAAAATAAGTTTTTCTTTTTTTATAATAATAACATAAAAACATCAATAGTAATTGAGTTATTTACTTATATAGTTGAAGAATACAATTATAGATATTATATTGGATTTAAAAATTATATTAATTGTCCATTTAGTATCAATAATTTTACAATTATACAATGAATAATAATGTAAATTAATAATGATAATGTGTAATAATAATAATAATAATGCTCACATCAAATCAACGTTGTTAAGTATATTTATATATACAAATATTCTTGTATTACCTTGTGTACCTGGAATTGCATAGATTTAGGATTTCTTTAAAATCTGTTCTTTGTGAGGCACCTATTGCTGAGAAGGTGTATCTAATGGCTAGAATTATCATGATGCCATTGGCAAATTATGTGTATACACTTTCATATAATGACTCACAGTAACTTATAATAATTCAGTAATAAATATGGTGACTTATTGCATCTTAATATATATTAACAAAAAATAATTATTGGTGTCCATTATAATTTAGTACTTATCAATAAATTATATTTATGTTTGTTGTATATATTGTTCGTGTATGTGCCTTTGTGTAGTATGTATGTACTTGTGAATGTAATATGGTAATTAGTTTATAAATTGTTTAGAGTATAAGAGCCATATGAGTGTGATATAAAAATGCAATATTAAATTTAATAACATTCATGAACATACTAAGAATCACATTAATAAATTACAAGAATAAAGTACAATAGCAAATCAGTAAACTATTATTTTAAAAATATTATCATTTGGTATTATGTTATCATGGAAGTTTGCTTTTTTAATTTTAATAAACAATATTCAGTTTATCGTCAGACACTGGCAGCAAACATAATTTATGGATAGGTCTTCATGATTGACCATTCAAATCGACAGCGCTTACTAATTTATCAGGATCTCTCTCTCTCTCTCTTTATTTGTTTAGCCTCCGGAACTACTGTAAATTTATCAGGTTCTGGATAAACTTAAGTGATAATTACAAATTTCCACTGTATTGTTGAAGAATTTTTCTTTAAGATTAATACTAAATCTGCAATAGACAGATTATGCAAAGAAAAACGCCATTTATTTCTCTGTTGGAATGAAGATAGGTTCTTAGATCATCGTTTTCATATGGATTGGACGAATTTCTGGAGTAGGTGCCAATGCCCTTGACAGTTAATTTCAATCTTTTGGTAATTGGGCTCTGGTAAAGACATAAGTGGACAGCCGACAAGGTGATAGGGTTTCTGGATCCCTATGATCTGTAGAAACACTTAAAAAGGGGACAAGAATTAAGACAGGTTTCAACCTGTGTCAAAACCATGTACAATTCTTCAAAGATCAGGATTGTTTGTCATCCTACACGATGTAGATGATATTTTACGCTTTTAATCGTGCTTTCCTATAAGCCATCAAACTGGTGCAAAGAAGGTGATATAAATGGCCTTGATATGTTTTGTTTGGATAAAAAGACTTGAATGTTTGATTTTAAATTTAAGAATTTAATTAAGTCATAAAGAATATTCTTAGCAGAATGGAAATTAGAACCATTATCCGAAAAGATTTGGATATGGATATCCCTTCGTAAAATAAATCTTTGTTGCAGTGAATGACTGTGTAGTCAAATCCAACACTAATTCCAAATGAATCACTTTAGACTGAGGCATATAAAGAGTGCAATATAAGATCTACTTAAGGTTTGGACCGCTGCTCACCATAACAAATCATAAATAGACCTCCATAGTCCTACTGCACAGATAGAGAATGTATTGGAAGGTACTAATCTGAAAAGTGGTAACTGGCCAAGTTGTTGGATTTGAATTTTTGCATTAAACTGAAAACAAATCAATCATTTATTAATGATTGATGAAATGTTTGTTTTAGCATTTTGGATCCAATATTTCTAGTGTAACAAATGATGCATCAATTGTATACCAGAATGTAAAAGACAAATGCTCAGTAGTAATAATTAGTTTTGTTATATTTGCCTTTGGTGTAAAATAATTGGATGTTTAGCTTGAAATATAACAAAAAATATTATAATCTACCTCCCATTCTTAATAGTTCTAAGTCATCCAGAAATGGGTCAAGTGAAATGGTTTTACTTTGATTAGAAATAACTTGATTGTTTTTAGGATTATTTATTTCATTACTAAAGTATACATGTTGAGATTGTTTTATGAAAAAGTAAGGTAGTTAAAAAAGTACCTTTCTGATAGTTAAATGACCATTGATTCATTCAGACCGGTTTAATTAAGATTGTGAATAAATTGAAAACAAAAACTGAATGTGCAACCTAACTTATGTAAAGATGAAGGTTCTTGTGTAAATCAAATCTTTTGTACACAGTGTGTACAAAAGAGGTTGTTATATTGTAAAAATATAACAATCTGGACTGTAAGACACTCCAGATCCTTGTATGTCTATTAAAGGTATGATTATTTGGCCAATGACGTGAAAATTGTAAGAGCCAAGGAGGACCGTGTCACCTAAGTGACATATCAATTAATTTCATTGGATTACAACCCCCGGACAATGTGTTTGCTTGATTTTCAAAAGAGTTATATAGCATTTATATGCTATATTTATATAGTCAAAAGTCCATATAGCATTTGAGATATTTCTTTGAATTTCAGTAATTCTGTTATTGATATTACCTTCCAATAAAATAAGTAATATAAATAATACTTTCCAATTAGATGGATGTCCATGAATCCAGGACAATGCTATTGTCGAATCTGTATATACAAATATATATCAGACATATCAACAATATGTACTTTCAGAGCATTGATAACCTTCACCAATAAACGTGTGAGTAATAAACAACCACATAATTCGAGTCTTGGGAGTGTTATTTGCTTTAAGGGAGCAAGTCCTGATTTGGAACAAAGTATGTTACATGAAATTGTTTGATTAGAAAATAATGGTCGAATGTATATACAACAGTCGCTGTGCCTCTATGGAGGCATCGAAAAATCCATGTATTTGGGTTGAGTTAACCTTAGCGCCATTGTTGAATTTAATCGGTCGACTTATTTTAATTGGTTCAATTAAGTGCAACTGATTGTATAACTTATACCATTGTTGTAAGTTTTCATCCCAACTAATCTTAAGTTGCTTTAAAGAATGCATAAAGCCTTTATGATAGAAAACAATAGGACCGATGGGTCCTATTGGGTCCCAAATGGGACCTAATAGTACTAGGGACCCTAATGGGTCAAATATTTGACCCAAATATAATATAGTATAATGGGAATACTATTCCCATTATTATTATTTCTATTATACACAATAATAGAAAGAATAGTTCTTTTAGTATAAATTTTAGTATCAATAGATTTGAGTAATTTGGAATGATAATGTATCTGTAGAATTGTTCCATAAAATGCATAAAGTATGTAAATTTTGTTCCTGGGTTAAAGGAATAGAACAACTATGTATAGGAGTAGAAATATTTTGATTATTAGAAAAACCATTGATGGAATGGAAAACCATAATATTGCAATAAATTAGAAACATCATTTTTTAGTTGAATAGCTTCATCTAATCATTAAAACCTGAATTGATATCAACATAAAAATAATTTCTAATAGCATTACATGGTAATAGGAAATTCCTGTTTTATATGTGATATTTGAACTAGGCATCTAGTGGCTAAGTATGAAGTGCAAGCTGCTCCCTATGATATAATTCTTAGTGCAAAATATTTTGATTCCTGATGTGGAGATATCCAGGCCATAGTATGCATTGTAAATTAAAGTCATTAGGTTTAACTAGTACTTGACGATACATCTTTGCTGTGTCTGATATAATGACACAGTTATGGATTCTAAATTTAAGTATTATTGAGAGTAAGCCCTGTCAGACAATAGATCTGACTAAGAGTGTATCATTGAGAGATAATCATTTAGATCTTAGCTGAGCCATCGAAGACGACTTGCATTTTAGTTGTTAGTCTTGTGGGTTTAAAAATTGGATGGTGAGGTAAATTCGTTAGTTAATAAATCATCAGAATTGAGTAATAATGACATATGACCAAAATTTAAATATTCTTGCATAAAGGTGGAATATTCCCTTTTAAGATTAGAATTGTTGTATAACCTTCATCCTGATATAAGAACCTATTTTTAGCATTGAAAGAATCACCTAGGCGCAATTTATCATATTTATGTGGTAGTGATACGATAAATCTGCCTTGATTGTTTCTAGTGCCATTAAGTTGAAAATATGTTTCACATATAGAAACATCAACGTTGATTGACATATGAAACAATGTTGATGTTTCATTAACTAAAACATCAGAATCAAATTCTTGTCAATTTTCCAAAAATTTTCTAGTATAGTTGAAAAATTTGTGTTATTGTCACATGTAAGAAGGGAGGTAACAGTATTCTTATGTTTAATGAGAAGACAACCACTAAGCTTAATATTTATCCTAGAAGCTTAGTATATCCTAGCTTAGTTTCTTGAATAATAGGATATTGTAGGTTTTGAATAAATTTACAAGGCAAAATAAGATCCAAATAAAATTGGGCTCCAATTAAAATATCAATATTATTTGGTTTGTTAAATTTAGGGTATGCAAAACTAAATTTTGAGGTAAATTAAGAAGGGAAATTTCAGATGTATGTAATGGAAGGTTATCAGTTATGTCTGACAAAACAGCTCAGTGCACCTTAAATTAAAAGTTTTTGTATTGTTTCGCATTGAATGCAATGTAAGTACAACACTGTAATCAAAATTAGTTAATGTATTATTTATGCCTGAAATAGGCAAATCCTATAAGTGTAAGCCCTAGCTTCTGAGCAAACTCATATGTGTAAAAATTTGATTGACGCCTGATTCTAACAAGATTCTGCATAAATGAGTATTACCAAAAATGTCGTCGACATTACATGCAGCAGTAGACAAAATCACATTTTTATTTGATTGTACAGAATAATTATTATTGATAGATGTATTACTGCCTAATTTAGAACCATTAATTTTTTTCAGTATGAATGAGTGTATTGTGCCTTATATGATAGATAATAAATTACTTAAATAACATTCATTGATAGATGCTTTACATGCTTTACAAAAGCATGTAAAATAACAATTATTATGTTCTAAAAAGACTCTTTCTTCATCACTAGATAAAACTAAAAAACCCTTTACAAGATTATAACTGATGGTTCAAATTTCAGAATAGACAATGACTAAAGTTAGATCTAGAGTAACAGCTGAGATTAGTTTTCTTATGAATCTTGTTAGTGTTTTAAGTAAAGCATTTCCGATAAGATTTGAATGCATTGTTGTAATGTTTATTTATTTAACTAGAATATAATTACAAAATTGTATATTCATTCAGTACATTCAATAATTTCGAAGACATAAACATAGCTATCTGTTCGCAGTCTGGTAACTAACATTAACCTAAATACTAATATTACATACTATTTGTACAATA